>RJJA01000282.1:40477-79862 GCA_003724045.1 Lepidurus arcticus | reverse complement strand
CATGAGAGGGGAGAGCTGTCTGGCTGGTGTTTTCTGGAGAAGTGGATTAGTTCTGTTTTTTCCCTGCTAAATTGTAGGTAATTGTAGGCTCAGGGTTGAACACGCCATTTGTTTGGATAATTTTGTAAGCCATAATTAATTCACAACACACTATTTTGTTTACTTTTTGAATAATTGGAAAATAAGGATAGTTAAAAAAAATAATGAATTAAAAAAAATCCACATACGCTAAGAAAGAAATTGGGCCCACAGCCATTGTTTAGCTCTCCAAGCAAAACATAACGTTTTATCTGTTATTTTATAATCAAAGTCTACCATATTTCGCTTGTTCACCAACTCTACGCAGGTATATAACCAGGCTACGAGGCTAGGGCTCTAGTTTCTACAGTAAAACAAAAATGTTCATCGAAAGAATTGCGTGGCAGGTATTTTTCTTGTAACTCTTGTTAATCCAGTCCTGAGTTATAGTCCCGAGGGTCTTCGGAACGGTAAGACTTTCCGTCTACAATATTTGCTTTAATTTGTTTATTTACAAACTATTTTCCAATTATGTTAACTATAGAGCAAGCCGAATAATCGCAGACCTCTAAAACCAGTGCCGCATGATCTATTGGAACTCCTCATTCCACTTCAGCCAGATAACGTAAGTTTGACTTAACCTTGTGATCTAACATAAATAAGTGACGTAATTAGAAAAGTTGCAGAGTTTGATACACAGGATATAAGCTAATATACTGTATACCTATATATACTGTGATTTGCTAATTCATAAACTCTTTTTAGGAAACCGCCCCCAAAAAGGGACAACCTGTAGTTTCGGCTGGAAACTGTAATTGCGGAGTCAAAGGCGCTGTAAGTATAGTGAATTCTGTTTGATTTGGTTCGCTCATCCGCTCATTTACTGGACGGGGTGAGAATCGAATATTTTCCGGGTTGTCGAAGAAAAGCGAAACCGGAGTAACACGTTACGAGTCCGGCCAACAGTGACCACGCAATTGCTTTCCGTGTGCAACACAGTTTTTTGGGGGCTTAGTATTGTTGCAAGCATATACAAATTCGAATCTTTCTTAGAGTCGAATCGTGTGAGGGAATCCAGCTAGGGCACATGAATGGCCATATGGCAGGCATTTTTGCTCATCGACAATGCCTACATGTGTGCAGCTAGTCTTGTTAGTCCGAACTGGGTTATTACAGCTGCCCATTGCGCTATGATTTCTGAAAAGATATCTATATATCTTGGTTTCTACAACATGAATAAAGTAGAGAGTGCTAAACACGTAAGGATCAAATATCTTTCGATGGATTTCAAATCTTGACGAGTTTTTACAACATTCAATGCAGATCACTAGGGCTTGATGTCATAGTTCATGAATCATACAACTCAAGAAGTGAGCACGTCAAAATTAAACCCTGCCATTAAAATTTATATTTTCCTTGTAGTAAGTGAAGATAATGATATTGCATTACTGAAGCTTTATTTTACCACCCCTGTAATTTAAAGCGCGGCTATTAAGGCTGTTTGCCTACCATACCAATATCCTATTGAGACGTAACACGTAAGTGTAGAAGATGCCCAACTCCACGTCAGAAAAATGGCAGATTTCTTCAAGTTATATGCCATCGTTAGGTTTCGAACTATAATTTTGGAAATTAGTCTATTTCTCGCTTTATCGAAAATGTGTCAAGGGAAACAACTATTTTATATTAGACTACTTGGAACTGGAACTGCATACCAATGTGATCCAGCCTTAGAAAACTTTTATTGTAAAACTGAATGAATTTTTTGAACTGGAAACTCGTGTAGCTTTGTTATTGTTTACAAACTATCCCTTTCTTCAAGGCCAATTCTTCATTCATATAGCCCGCTGTTTTCTTGCACCGACTGCAAAGTTTTCCTATTCCCCCACATGGCAAATTGGCACCATTGTATAGGGAGCTAAATTATTAAAATTCGGGGACTGATATCATAAAAACTACTCGTCCGATTAATTTTTTTAAAATTGTAAAAAATCTAGAAATAAAATATCTATTGCAAGTGGTGGCCCGATTTCCAATTTTTCGGTTATTTAGAAATCCCCAAAACTTTGCCTTCAATTTTTTAGTTAATTTAGATAATTTTTTTTACAAAAACTCGACCACTTGCAGTAGATGTTTTTCTGCTCGATTTTTTGGTATATGTATAATTATAATCGGTCGAGTAGTTTTTAAGATATCAGCCACCGAATTTCCCCTTTTGTTCTGTAGGTATAAAAGCTTCATTATTGGGTCTTATCAATACTGTATTGTCATGAATGGCTTGGCTTTAAGGTTTGTATTGAAGTCGGTGCGCTACTACCCCTTCCCCGACTGGGAACGTCTGTTTTTGTACCCACCACCGATCAATCGTTAGCACAACGTTTACCCTCACATTCCTCAGTCAACAAACAACAAACAAAAAGCGGTCAGCGCTAATTCCTTGCCGTTTCCTATAGGCCCCCTAAAACCCTAAAAGCCCCCTAAAGCCTGCTTTACACTGCCCCTGTCAACTGTCAGCTGTCTGTCTGGCGGGCAAGCCGCATGCGCAGTACCGTTGATATGGCTGGAACTCCTGTCAGAAAACTACAGTGTCAAGAGTCCAGCAGCGCTCAACTTTTCTGGCTGACAGGCCTGCTTCCACCAATCACAAAAGAGGTGGGTAGAGCCACGTGTGTTTGTAAACATTGATTTTGATTTGATTTGAACTACTAATGAAGATTATTATGAACTATTTAACTAGATATTATTTTTATAGGCAATTATACATAGTTTTATATACACTATATATTATACTATCAAAGATTTTGTTACATATCCATTAAGCATTATATATTTTATATAACCCTTATAGTTACTCATAACATTCTTTCGAACGTTTTTCGTTCGTTTTCTCCAAAGCTTTATGTGTTGCAGTGTTTCTGTGTAAAGTTTTAAAAGCTTCCAGAGCTGAAAGTCGTAAACAGTTTTCACAAAGCCACACTCATTCTGACATGACATTGTTCATTCTGACATTCCAATTTAAATCAATCGAATGTCATGTCCGCCATGACATAACGCCAAAATGTCTGACATGCCAGGTTGACAGGGGCAGTGTAAAGTAGGCTTAACCATGGCCTTGGTCCGTGACAGTATGTAGGCTACTACTAGGACGCGTAGTCCATTTTGTTTCTGCATTCGTACTTGGTTATAAATCATCAAACAATCAAATGTATTTCGTCGTGTCATTTCTCAAGCGGTACGTATTAAATAAAACAAACATAGGTCACGAAGGGGTGGTGTTTAAAGGAATCAAACAATGATTTGCATTTTAAAATTCCATAAACACACGAATGATTGTAAAGACTTAAGCTGTAGCTGTAACGCTGTAGCTGTAACGCTGTAACGCTGTTAAGCTGTAGCTCTAGCTGTAACGCTAGACCAGCGGATGCCTGATCTCCGGGTAGTATTATCGGCGTAGATTTCGCCATATATATTGACTCCTCCACCCGGACAATCCATTGTTGCTAAATTACTCTGAGTAGAATTCAGCAGCCAAACGGATCCACAATAAGAATTAGAATTCGTTTCGATCCAAGGGGCAGGCTTAAGTGGATTGTATCCTATTTTGAAAACATCATTGCCTGACTTGTATGTCATGTTCATTAGCGTGCCATCGGAATCGATCATGAAGTTTTCATAGGTGGCAACATATGTCGCGTTATCGGATGTTTTAATGTAGAAATGTAAGTTCTTGTATTTGGATTTTCCACAGCCGGTGCATATCCGGGAAAGACATGCGATAATCTGGCCAGGCGTATCCTCCTTGTCCGTAGAAATTTATCTGTCTTCTAATTAAATAGATGGCGGTGTCCAAACAAAAGGCAAAAATGGGTGGATGGAAAACATCCTCAGGCCACAGAATGCAGTTTTGGAAACCTGTTAATTAACCAGTTTGGGCAGCTAACTAATAATTTAACAATTCGAAATGTAGTTCAAATGTCAATATTTTACCAGATATGGAATAGACGCTCATGCAATCATTGCAAGCGTCTATTCACGCCATGGTATGGTATATTTTAAGTATTGTTGATTTATTTAATGGAATTATTTAATTATTGTTCGGTTTGTCAAGTTGGAAATTTGTAAGTAATTTTTATCATTATGAGATTTAATCACTACAATTTTTCACGGTCACAATAAGCTGTATGAAAAAAGAACCACATCAATCGAGTTCCATTTATTTTGGAGACGGATGTTCTTGAAATTGGTTATTATTATGGGTCAGGTTAAGACTTGCATTCAAGCTTTGCAATTAGTGCATGAAAATTAAATTTCCTAAGCGTGAAAAACTAACAATAAACACTACAGTTGTGCTTATATTATAGCAAACAAATAGTTGCACTACTAGTTGCACATTATTACAGAAAAGAAGACAAGGGTTTTACCATCAGCTTGAGGCCAGCGGATGCCTGATCTCTTGGTAGTATTATCGGTGTAGATTTCGCCAAACACATTGACTCCTCCACCCGGACAATCCATTGTTGCTAAATTACCCTGAGTAGAATTCAGCAGCCAAAAGGATCCACAATAAGAATTAGAATTCGTTTCAATCCAAGGCGAAGGTTGGAGTGACTTGTTTCCTATTTTTAAACCGTCATCGCCGTACTTGAATGTCATGTTCATTAAGGTGCCGTCGGAATCGATCATGAAGTTTTCATAGGCGGCATAATATATCGTGTTATCGGATGCTTGTAACCAGAAAAAAAAGTACTTGTAAACTCGGAGGTTACTTAGCCTATTCATATCTCGGAACGACATGAGATAATCTTGCGGGTCATATTCTCCTTGTCCGTAGAAATTTCTTATAATTAAAAATGTTGATCTTTTACTACAATAGGCAAAAATTGGTGGATGGAAAACATCTTTAGGCCACAGAGTACAGTTGTAATGACCTGTTAATTAGTTAGATTGGGTCAGCTTACTAATAATTTAAAATTCTACCTGCAATTCAAATATCGAAATTTTACCAGATTTGGAATAGACGCTCATGCAATCATCGCAAGTTTTCACGCAGGTATCGCAATTGGGCCAAGTACTCCTACAACCGAACCGTCCAATTCCACAATAGCTTGTCGTGTTAGGTTGATTTTCGAATTTCTGGTCAATACAAGCTCGAGTCATTCCTGGTTGTAACTTGTCCCAGACAGTTCCTCCAGGCCAGGCTTGAAGCGCCATTCTTTGTCGTGGGAAGCAAAAGTTCTCTACCAAGAACTCGCAGACGTATTGCGTTGCAGTCGAGTAGAAATTGAAGGATAGACACGTGACGTTTGACTCGCAAACTTTGCTGCAAGAAAGCATGGCTGCCATGACTGAACTCGCTTTAAGGTGGATCATGTGATCATCATTCGAACGGAGAGGACTTAGTTTAAATTCTGTTGGAAGAGTTTATTTACCTTTGCTGATATTCTGCGTTTGATTCCAAGTTTCACTTTCGAGAACCAATTTGGTATTTCGGTAATGCGGGCTTGAAACGAGTTTCGTCCAACTGGCAGTTATACCTAAAGTCATGGCTTGAGAAATCGTCCAACTCAGTGCCAACCAGCAAATCAAGGTCTTCTTTCTTGGTAATTTCATTGCCTTTTCTCCGTGAAATTTCTATTCTATTTAATTGTCAGGCCTGGATTTCTTCAGTACAATATTCCATAGGGAATTTTTGCAAATAAATTACTTCGACTGACAGTATTCAAGTTAGAACTTTGACAATTCTGAGCTTAGAATTAGAAACTGGTGTACAGTATACCTTGCAGTGTCTTTCATACAACTGTGCTGAGTATGCTACTTCGATTCACTTTTATTGGAGACTGGTATTATTAGTTTCTAGGTTCTCCCACTTTTTGCCATGTCATCAATAAAGCTTGGTACGAAGCAACCGGCGCGAGCCTACGCCAGTTTACCAGAAAAAAAAAATAAAGCTTGGTATGAAGTAGTCGTTGAGGAGTTTTTACGTTGTCACGATAACGATTTTCTGGCTAATACGACTTTCACACAAAAGAAAAGGTGTATTCGGAGGACTGCAACAGTACTTTTGGTGCCGTTTCCTGCTTTTCGCCTCGAGTGAGCGGCAGTATAGAATATTTTACGACAAAGGTCCGAATTTCGAAACACGTGCGGAATCATTCTATTAGAGGAGAAATTATTTATATGTTTCTCGCGTGTCACGTTCTGTGACCTCTTCCATTCAAGCTTGTCTATCAGAAGATGTATTTCTTTAAAGTAATTCACAATTAAGTGAAGAGAATGAAAAGTTCCTGGATGATGGGAGTGTATTAGTAGGCCAATCCACGCAAACAGTACTTACACGGGCTTTGTAAGTTTTCTACATACATCAGCAGTAAATCAGAGGTAAATGTTTAGAAAGGCTTGTAATTGTTATTGTGACAATGGTTTCACGCCTGGTTAAGACGTAAAATATTGAAGCTTTTAATAAGTACTACAAAATTTGTCTTTTAAGCCTGAAAACATGCAGCAATCACTACCATGCTTAATAGCAAGAAGGATCGGAATAATTGTACTATAGGTTCAATTGCGTATCAGTGTAGATAATGGTTTTAGAAGAAGCTGTAGCAGTAGGCCAGCGGATGCCTGATCTCTTGATAGTATTATGGGCGTAGATTCGGCCATACATATTGACTCCTCCGCCGGGGCAATTCATGGTTGCTAAATTACCCTGAGTAGAATTCAGCAGCCAAAACGATCCACAGTCAGAATTCGTTTTTACCTAAGGGGAAGGCTTGAGTGGAGTGTTTCTTACATTGAAACCGTCATCGTCGGACTTGGTCATGTTCATTAAGGTGGCGTTGGAATCGATCATGAAGTTTTGATCGGTAGCAAAATATTTTGTACCACCGGATGCTTTAAAGTAGAACATTAGGGACTTGTAAACTTGGAGTTTCCACAGCCGGTGCATATCTGTCAAGGAAATGCGATAATTTTGCTTTACAAAGCCGCCTTGTATGTTGAATTTGATTTCTCTTTTAATTAAATAGGTCGATTTGTCGTAACAAAAGACAAAAATGGGTGGATGGAAAACATCTTCAGGCCACATAGTGCAGTTGTAAGTACCTTTTGAGCAGTCAGGTTGGGCCAGCTTACGAATAATTTAAAATTCTACCGTCCAATATCGCA
Organism: Lepidurus arcticus; assembly: GCA_003724045.1. Classification (NCBI taxonomy): domain Eukaryota; kingdom Metazoa; phylum Arthropoda; class Branchiopoda; order Notostraca; family Triopsidae; genus Lepidurus; species Lepidurus arcticus. Next base: position 72,683 of record RJJA01000282.1, on the reverse strand, counting down.
ATGGGTCATGTTAGTTTGATTCTCGAATTTTTGGTCAATACAAGCTCGAGTCATTCCTGGTTGTAACTTGTCCCAGACGTTTCCTCCAGGCCAGGCTTGAAGCGCCATTTCTTGTTGTGGGAAGCCAAAGTTCTCGTGCAGAAATTCGCAAATGTAATGCGAAGCCGTAGGGTACATATTGAAGGCTTGACACCTGGTGATATTTGCACAAATCCTACCACAAACAATTGTGGCTGTCCCTACCGAATACCCTTCTTTCAGGCCCGCCCACGAAAAAAATAGGAATTAAAAGGCTTTCAAATTTCTTCACTTATGCTTTCCTTAGATTTTTTTAAAGCTTTCCATACCTTTGCTTATGTACTGTCAATTAAATGGACTGGCGCTTTCGAGTACCAGCTTGGTATTGCTGTAGTTCTTGCTGGTAATCATCTTGGTCCAGCCTGCATCAGGCTGTAAGTTTATCGCGTGTGCATTAAAGGTGTAACACATTAAAACCCAAAGAGATATCTGGATCTCGAGTAGTTTCATTACTGAATCGCTGTTTTGTGTTCACTGCAAGTAGTTGACGGGAATGGAAACTTAAACAGACTGCTCTGGAGGAACGCTAGACTTAGAATGTCACGAGAAAATGGGTTAAATTACGATTTTGCAGTAGGATAAGTTCACACAAACTGACCACCCTTTTCGGTCCAAACCCGTTATTTAACGCTTATCGGAAACTAATTTCTCCTGTCTTCCCCTGCAATACATTATATCGAACGGTTTTGAGTAGTTTATGCGATAGATACACCCGTAAACGCTTTTCTGCGATCAATCGGTGCCTGACTGAATATTTGGCAAATTTAGTTGAGTAAAATGAAACTTCCGTGACAATTCAAAATATTGAACGCAATATGATACAGCATGATTGAGCTGCAGTAAGATAAGTGAGTGTTTTCTGAAATTTGATGGTTCGACTTAACACCTTTCCTTTCATATGGCTAAAAGATGGAATCCAGTTTCTTGGAGTGTATTAGTCTTGTAAGCGTGAAAACCAACAGTAAACAATATCCTTGTGCTTAATATAGCAAACATATTTTAAATAGCTGCACTATAGATTCATTTTCGCATCAGTACTATAATCAAAAGCAAAATCATCAGCAAAAAGTACTATAATGCCTCCGTGGGAATACCTCCCAATTTAATAACGGCCTGTATCCGGGGAAGAACCGTCGAATGCAAGTTCGCGGTCAAAAGATTTAGCAATGAAAACCTCTTTCTAGCTCAGGGTTGAACACGCCATTTGTTTGGATAATTTTGTAAGCCATAATTAATTCACAACACACTATTTTGTATACTTTTTGAATAATTGGAAAATAAGGATAGTTACAAAACATTATGAATTAAAAAAATCCACATACGCTGAGAAAGAAATTGGCCCACAGCAAGAAATTCGTTTCTTAAAGGCTTGGCTTAACAATTCTATCTGAGCGAAGGAAGATCTAGCAATGTAAAACACCTGCATTTCTGTTTCTTATAGGTTGGGGTGATACGCGTGAAGGAGGATCGATTTCTCTGAAGCTCAGGGAACTTAGCATGAGTCTTGAACAAGGCTCAGAGGCTCAGTGTACCAGACCGCCGTATTTATTAACTTCTGGTGATATTACTAATACCATGTTTTGCATGTACAAACAAGGCACTGTCAAGTAAGTCCCACTAAAAAAAGATTTTGGTAACTACAGGTTAATTTCCTTTGTAGGGGGATTCTGGAGGTCCAGTGAATTGGCAATCGACACCAGCATCGTGCGTATTTCTCATAGGGGTAATTAGTTAGGGGGTTGGCTGTGCACAGACAAATTACCCTGGAGCATACATAAAGGTGAACAACTATTTGACTTGGATCGATGATGACTTTGACTTTGGATCGATGATAATACTGATAAGTTTATCTTTTCTATTTATAAAACAACGTAAAAAAATATTTCTGCAGGTGAAACTTTCTGCAAGCCCTAGAAGCTTTCCTTTTTCATGGACAATGAATCCCTTCTTTTTACCACGCTAACAGTCCTATTATTTATGGCTCTTATTTATGACCTTTATGGCTCCCGTGTACCTTAGCTCGGTACAGGTGGTTAGCATGGGAAATTTCGGAATAACTGTTTAAGAAAACCACTACATTTCATGGAAAATTTTTTTGACCGTAATCTTGAGCTTGCTAACAGATGCACAACCAAAGAATTTTTCCAATTAATAATAAAATAGCCATATGCAAAGGATGTTTGCAATTTTGAGAAATACGTTGCCTAAAAATATGTCCTTTGGTTGTGCACTTAGCTGCTAACAAAAGAAAACTTTGGTTTAGATTGCTTTCAAATCTAACAAGCCGTTTTCGAGAAATCTGGTTCCGAAAGTTTTTTTTTTCACTTTCTTACGCTAGGCTTCAAAACAATAACAAACGTCAATGCCATCTGTGACTGTTTCGCATCAATAAGCTAAGGTATACGGGAGCCTTAAACTCAGTTTGATAACTGCAGGGGTATTACCCTTTAAAGTTTAAAAGGAGAGTACATACATCATCAGTTAAAGGCCTTTTCAAAAACTTAGCCTGTCGACTATTTAAATAATTTATCGTACGAAATGGGATCTTTAGAAACAATGTGAACTATAAGTATATGTAATGAGATATCCATCAGATTATAGGTAAATGGCTAAAGTTTATTTCAAAGAATATTTAAGATACATAAAGGTTTAAATTTCGTCACATATAAACATTGAGCACGTCATTGCAATACATTACATGGCAGGATCTTCTACTCCTTTGTCCCCGTCAGAAAAATAATAGAAAAATCATACACTCACTTAGCTGCTACCTCAGTACTTTGCTTCTGTTCAATGGTAATGTATTGCCGAATTAACCGCGCAATTTCATGCGCCTGGTCCGTTTGAATCCTGGTGATTTTCTGTTGCATGAGATTGCCACATTTCATATCCAGAAACAGCGCTCCTTCTTCTGATTTGACTTTCCTGGTTGATATGACTTCGGAATACGGATAATGCAGCAAAGTTTCCTATGAAAAATATTATAAATATGAGTATCAGGATCAAGTGGCAAAACATTTTCCGACATCTTACATGGGTCATGACATCCAAGAAATGAACACCTCGTTTGTTCAAAGCCAGGATGTGTTCCATACGCGTTGGAGGATCTGCTATCCTTTGGACAGCGAAGAAAGATGACCCAAACAGATTCCATGAGCTCAGCACTTGTAAAACAGCAGCTTTGGCTTCCAAGGGCGTCAATTTCTCAACATCGTGCCAAGCGCCTTGTACAAGATGAACCCACTGAGGTGGCTTCATACTCCGCACCGACAAGGCCGGCTTGGGAAGCAGATATTTCGTCTCTTTCATTGTAGGCACGTGTTCCAAAGCCGCTGCTCGATGCAACAATGACCCCACTTTGGAAATATCATACTAAAAAACAAAAAATATAATTAATGCACAGAATAGATCTCACTTATTGTTTAGCAAATTCTCTCAAACTTACCACACATTCTTGAGATAACTGCTCGCCAGGCATGACCAGGAGTAAGCCTTCCAAATAATCAGGGGCAATTTGATTAAACACCACTTCCACATACAAAGGATTATCCAGTCGCAATTGGAAATGCCACACCGAACGGCAGAAAATCAAGTAATACACCTGCAGTGGCCCAAAATACGTTTTTTGATTTAGATACTTATTTAGATTTTAGCTTAAAGAACTACCCCTTACCTGTTGATTTTTGTGAAGCTCGGTGGTAACGTCTAAAATGTACTCTTCCCTGGCCAAGGGCATCGTAAAAGTATCGCCTTCCACAATACAGTATAAGGAGTACTCTTCCATCTCCAAAGGCGAGCGTACGTTAATAATTGCGCAGATCTCCTCAATAATATCCTGCACCACCGAGGTTGATTTCGTGTTGATCACTCTTTCAGTTCCTCCTGGCAAGCGGTAGATCTGGCGTTTGGAATTCCTGCCTGCTGTAATGGCGGTAATTTCTTCAATACTAGGCACATTCTTGCGCCCTCCGTATCTCAAAGTTTTGCGCAGATTTTGCAAGCATACCATGGCCGTTCCTGAAGGATTTGACACTTGACTCTCATGATTAATTTTGAGCACATTAAGCATTACCATGGTAGGCTCGTCGTTTGTCGTAAGCTGCAGTTTCCAAGTACTTGAGCAAGAAGGGTTTTAGGATTTCGGAGCACTTAAAATACGCTGCAACTATGGTAAAAAGTCTCCAGCCTCTCTGACAAGAATCTGGTTTCACAGATTTGTTGTTAGTCGTCTGCTTCATAATCTGGCAATACACTTCATCCCTCAGGGCTTCGTGCTTATGACAATTCTATAGTAAAATGCAAGTTGTAGCCCATAAAAACAAAAGGTTTAACCGTTAGAATAATTTACCATGAGAATTGTGTAAACAGAGTCCACTTCTGACTGCCCTTTGCCCATTGGGTAATCGCCCATGTATCTCATAATCGCCAAAAAGCATTCCAAAGCTAGTTTGTTTTCATCGGCAGATTCAAGACGCAATAATGAGGCTTGAACCGGCATTTTTGTGAACTTGACCATCTCCACTTGATCTTTCCATGTCCAATCAGACTCCTTACTACTGCCTTTCTTGCCTTTATTCTTTTTATTCTTCTCAACAGGTAAGGAGCCCCTGATTGAGCCATCTTCTCCTCGTAAGATTTCAAATTTCTCAGGACTTTGCCTAAAATGAAGCATAGCAAACTGGAGTAAGCTGTTTTTCCCATCCTGCGGTTGCGTAGGACTCAAATCTGTTGCTTCGTCGCTCAGCGTGGATGCCTCTACACTCTCGTTCCATGGTGTAGTGGTCAACTGAGGCAGATCCTTGGCTTCTGTTCGGAAGTCCTGTCCTGTGCTCTGCAACGTAAAAAAAAAAAAGGAAAGTAGGTTAAATTACTCCGAAAATCGTGCCGTGCTTTTCACATTAAAGCTAACGACTGAAAAATTGAGCCTGGCCAGAACCTCACGCAATACAATAAAATAAACAACTCATTACGCGGTCGAAATCTGTTTCAGCTCGGCTTTCACATGATTTGGCGTTTCCATCCGATTGTGAGTGACCAGATTCGCTTTCACTCCTAATGTGCACTTTTTCTGAGCCCAGATCTCCTTCTAGGTCATTGTTCTGCTCGTCGTTTGTGTTACTATTACAATTATTATTGTTCAACTGCGCAGTAGGAACTGGTCGAGCTTTCTCTTCCAGCAGCGCCAAACTGCGTTCAATTTTCTGCAAAGTATCGCCTTCAACTACACAAGCCGAGCAGCACGAATCGTTCCCAGTTTTGCAGCACTCTGTGCCACTATCGCTTCCACAATCGCACTCGCAGCAGAACGAGCAAACTGATCCAGAGCAACTATCCGTTTCCTCATTTTCGAACAGCCGATGTGATTTTTCAACATTGATAAAATCTCCACAAATAAGATTGGTGAATATTCGAGCCCATGGCAATGTCCAGCATCTTAGCGACATCCTCCGAATCGCCCTTGGAGGCATTACCTTTGGGGCAGTACTAATATTCACAATCTTGGGTATCAAGGGTTCAATATCACAATCGCGCCTTCCAGGATTCGAAGATTCACTTGAACCTGACCAACTTCCACTAAAACTGCCAATACTATCGGTAAAATTGCTTGCGGAATCCCTTCGCTCTTCTTCATCAGCAGTTTCAGTCTCATCTTGTGGTTCATCCGTCTTTAAGCCGCCCGATTCTTGTTCTACCTGCTCCAGAATGGAGTAGTGACTGTCCTCGCTGTCGGAGCGCCCAGTAATTAACTTTCGGCGTCGAAACCCGTCACCTGGTTCGTACTCCGTTTCAATTTCTACCATAGATACATTTTCAGTGAAAGAAACTCTCCTGCTAGACAACATATGGGCAGCTTTCTGTGTGGGATAATCTAACGGTGCCCCAACTGCTTCCGTGTTGACGTTGAGATTCGGATTATCCTCCGAAAACCTTCTGGATAAGTGGTTGTTTTGCGCTGACTCGATCCTTTCAGGGGAACTTTCTGCAAGACAATTGGTCTTCCTGTCCTGCGAATTTTCTTCTGATGACAAAGAGTTGGGCGAAACAGAGGAATCCGATGAAGTTGACGTTGACAAGGATGTTGATCCGCTCGTCGATGAATACTTGGAAAAGGGAGGTAGGGAGCTCAAGGTTCGAATAGCTAGTTGTATTCCTAAGGATCGGGACGAGGAATCGGAGAAGGATGAAGGGTAATGGTAGTGATTAGGTTCTTTCACAGGCTGTTGACACACCGACCAGGCTTCGAACATGGCCTTACGAGCTTTGCAGAAGCCGGGAGCAGGGAAATATTGTACTTCCTCTTGCGAGTGATGACTTTTGTTGGACGCAATGGTGCGATGTATCCGAAAGATGTTTCCGGCAAATTCCGGGGGAGCGTAGTCGCTACGATAATCGAAAACAGCCTGGTTTTGACGAATAACCCGCCAAGCAGCTTGGTAAAGGTCATGGTCCGCGCTATCCGATAAATTTTGACTGCCTTCTTGCAAAGAATCCGATTCAATTATGGAGTCGTTCTCTTTATTCTTGACGGGGAATTCCACTGGAATCGTGGAGGTTATGTCCACCACTTCGTATAAATTCCCATTCTGAGCGTCTAAGTCATACTCGGAGGCTAACTTGAGAGAACTAGCGATGCCGGATTCCGAAATTACAGTAGACAAACTAGACCCTGAATTACTCGATTCTCGCCACTCGCTTTCACTTCGTTCGCTTTCTGTGATGGCTAATCTGCGCTGGGAGGTGCGTTTCCGCAACGTGGTGGACAGCTCGTGCCACGATTTGTGAAACTTGAGCTCACTTTCCATCACAGTTCAAAGTTAAACAAATCTTTGCAAATTTAGATTCACGATACCCTAAATGTATCCATAGAGCCCATATGCTTCTCTAGACACTGCCAGATTCTGACTGCTATAGGTTTGATAACAGCAAAAGGGTCATACATCGGACTTTAAAAAGGAGCCAGATGGTTTCCGTAAATAAAAATCCCTGCGTGATTTCGTCATATGGCTTCATGGTCAGCACCAAGTTCACCGTTAGGACTGACCAGGAGTAATGGGCAAGAGTGCATAAACCACAGCGTTAAAAAAACAACAACGAAATGCCTAACGAGAACGAAACTTGCAACGCTTTCAATACCCGTTAATGCGAGGGTTTTTCTCATAGAATATAACACATCATAGAAGTCGCGCTGACTATAGGACCAATGCATTTTCATTCAGGTCTCCACAGTAACATGCCCGCTAGGACGGATAGCGGGCATGTTACAGTAACTATCGATCGCTACATGGACTTTGCACGTTGACCAATCACATTGCTTTCCCGTTGTTTGGACCAATCCTGTCATTTGAAGCCTAACTCTACGCTTAGGTAGGGTTCTCAACACGATATCCCTTATAAATGCCCCAGTCAATTAAAGGAGCGGCCGTTCAATTAAATAACCTGCTCATTTAGTTGACCGGGAAGTTTAGAAGGAATTTCCCTAACTACGCGTAGTAGTAGTAGGCTAGAAATTACAGGATTGGTCTAAACAACGGAAAAGCAATGTGACTGGTCAATTTACAAAGCTCATGTGACCAATAAGTTCCAATAAGTTCGGTACTGTACCCTGTTTTATGGTTATAAGCTCGTAGCTTAGTAGAGTTTAAAAATTTTCTCGGGCCAAAAGGCGCTTAGTGAAAAGCAGCAGCTTAGTAGAAAAAACAAGAATTTTTTATTTAAAAATTTCATCTTCATCTTCACCAACATTTTCTTAATAATTTTCATCCATATTTCGAACGTGTTCAAGAGAATAATTAGTTTTATGTTCAGAGTGGAAGGTAGCTGACAGAGTGGTAGCTTAGTGAAGAGTAGTAGCTTAGTAAAGATAACATAAAAAGTTTTGTTTTAACAAAGTTTACTAAGCCAGTAGCGAAGTAAATAGTAGCTTATTATAACCATAAAACGGTGCGAAAAACAGTTAGGGAACCGCGAACTGAAAGTCTTGAGTTCGATCTTACCGTCTCTGGTGCCAATGCTAAAACCGTATACAACAACCAGTCCTAACTTGCAATGCTTTCCTGTGTTGACAACCGATTTTACCGTCCGTGCAACTTCTGTGTAATGTATTCTGTAGGTGTAACTCCGGACATAAACAGCCCGGATGCTGTTACAAGCGACAAGTAAGGTCCGAAAACTATACTAGTTAAAACAACGGATGGGTGTAGTATTTCAACAGTAATTACTTGAACCTCGCCGGAAGTTGCCATTGTTCACAAGTCAACACAACTAAACAGAAGTAATGGAGCAACCCAAGGAATTTGCAAACTGGAGTAAAAATTAAGCTACCCGAACAAAGTTTTGCTCGACTTGACTTACAAGCTAGAAAAAAGCACGTGCCGGGGCATATCATATACGCTGTAATTGCCTTTCCTGCTTGACTTGTCACGTAGTTCTCGTTTACGAGCTCTGTCGAAGTTCGGAACTGGAGTTCAAGTATATAGGAATGTGACCGATAGGGATAAAAAGTTCCTGTTTGCAAGGGGGTCAAAAATCCACTTACCTTGTCATGGTCGTCCAGGAATCGGTCAATCATATCTCGAATGAGTAAGGCGCGATGACTATATAAACTGAGAGCGGAACCGGATGTCAAACTCAAATGCAAGGTGGACGCACGGGGGACGCGTACATCCGCAATATCTTCCAACCTATAATAAAAAAATGCCAAGCATTAAAAACACACACAAATAGAACGAGGAAAACGGAAAAAAAAACATCCCTAAAGAATCCGCAGGTGCAAACCCAAAAAATTGTGGTCAGAATGCATGAATATGGGAAAGAGCACTCAACCAAAACGAGGAATCCTTCCTTACGGTATTTAACGAACGAATAAGAAAGTAAAACCTGGCTAATAGAGTTCTACTATATAGGCAAGAAACAACCGTTTTTTAAGCACAACAAACTAGCAAAGTTTAACGCCAAAACATGTTCGGTGTTATAACACAACTGCGCCTATGCCAGCAAGTTTGCTACTAACGTCTAAAACGTAACATAACACACCTGTTGCACTCGTCTGACTGTAAAATACCGGGGAGGACTCGACTCTTAATAAGCCCTTGTAAACGTCGATAAGTTTCAACACTGGCTTGGGCTCAATTAGCGTCGCTATGGTGACTTCGATACGGAAACAATTGCTAAACAGTCACAGCCTTAACCAAAACCTTTCACTTCAAACATGGCAACGAAGGTCAGGTCACTAAATGGTTTGAAAAGAACTGAGGCACCAAAGCTGCTTTTACTGAGTTGTATTACTATGTTGTTTTTGCACCTGAGGATCCCAAGAAGGCAGGACAGAGCACAAACGGAAGCGGGAAAAAAACAGTATAAGTTGGCCTCCAGCCTTCCCGTTACACATGACCAGTAGCTTGAAACACAAAAATTATACGCAAAGGTTACCATGCAATGAAATGAAAAAAAAGGAGAAAAAATGCTTTGTCAACAAAACTTCTCTTATCCGTACGAGGAAAGAGACGAAAAATTGCCAAGTTTCCCGGATAATTAGCGTCACATTACTCAACTATTGGTCAATCCCAATGAGCTAATTAATGCTCAAGACTTCGGGAGCTTTTCCTGTGGCACATTGGAAAACTTGGTTGCTATAGCTATCCGGTATCAACTTCCTTCTGTAAAGATCTTAGAGAGAATGACTCCGCAAAGTGTGGCTTTTTGAACCAAAAGAAATGCTGCTTCTCCGCCTATTACACTTATTTCAGGCTAAACTTTCCCTTCGCATTTACATTTGACTATAAAGACCTAAACTCCGCTGCCTTGAACAAGCTCTTCTTACGCTTTCTTTTCAGCAACTTCAACTGCAACCAGCTCTTTCACTTTCACTGTCTACAGCCTCCATTGTTTGTTAAGATGCTAAAAGATCTGGTCACGCTAGCCAAGTAGAAGAAAAATGGACTTACGGGATCGTGTCGAGCACTTGGAGTCCTTCTTGAGCAGCGTTCTTGTCCCGTCTCAATAAGCAAATGCCTGTATCCGACACTGCTAGGTATTGTACATCCGTATTCTGCCTTCCACCCTACAAGGAAGCCAATTAACGAATGACGACCAGGAAGGGGATATATTATAGAAATGAGAAAAGGGATAGAGGCTTACCGAGACGGGATGCAGACGTGCAAAGTAAGTAGTCCAACTGCGAGCGAGCTCAATTACGTTTTTCTTCACCGAATTCTTGTGTGGAGCAGACAGTACATTGTGGATGGTCACGCCGTAGTTGTCTAATAGCTAGGGCACACAAAAGACAACAGTAAGTAAGGATATGAGATTTTTAACGAGCTGAGACCTTGTCAACTTACTTGTTTCATTTTGATACGCTCATCCCGCCCAATTCGAATACAACCCGGGTTGAAGGTGTCTCGCACTACTTGGCAAAACACAAGATGAATAGCTAACGGGTTGCTCAATATTTCGCCAGGATAAAACACCTATATAACGGCACATGTTAATCCACAATACCTTTTCCCCTTTTATAAATGCTGTTTTTTTCTTTCTTTTTCCTCACCTCTTTGCGAGCATGGAGAGTCCAAGGTACCATATTGTACGTGAAAAACGGAGCTTGCAAAGTGCCGTATATCTTTGTTTGCATGGTGTGGAAAGGTTCATCCAAAGCCATCTGACGTCCTTTAAAGTCCACTTCGTCTTCATCTTTATAATTAATAGAAAATCCCCGATAAAGGTGTGATTGATAAGAAAGATAATTAACTACCGTTAAATTTGCTGTCCCCATCGACAAACTCGGAAGAATTCTCGCCTTTAGAAGATTTTCTGCTTGGCTCAGGAATGGGCGAAGATTCGGGAGAGTAAAAATCGCCCAAAGGTGAAGCCGATCGCCGTTGGACAGCTTTCCGTTCAATGATTTCCGTCTAAAGCGAACCAAAGTTACTTGGAATCTGGCTTTTTCAAAAGCTTTGAACTGGAAACGTACTTGCATGCGAAGAAATTCGCCTTCTTCAGATGCGGATCTTTGCGTAATAACTTGGACTTCCTCCAACGTTTTCCATTTGCCTCCTCCTAACCCAATACAAGGAGTTCAATTAGTTAAAGCACTCGAAAAGAAGGAACGCACAGGCAAAAGTCTGCGGGAAACAAACGCGACCCGTATCGACATGTCCCACATACCTAATTGTTGCTGTAGCATAAGTTTCCGGTTATCCTCCAACTTTCTGACTCGCTTCTCAGGCTTTTCCTGATCTTCTAATCTGGCAGGCGATTCAGACTTGGATCGTGAAGTGTGACTGGAGGTAACCCTTTCCAATTTGGCACGCATTTCGCTACTAAGCTTCAGTTTTCCAATGCTCCCAGGTGCACGACTATTGACAAGAATACTGTATTTTTTCCCTCTTTTCGAACTCGTTACGTACGGGGGAATCTCTTTGCCAGGGCTCTTTTCTTTAGAATCTCTCGTAGCGTTATCGGAGCTCTCCGAAGCTTCAAAAGCATCCCATTCTGCGCTTCCGTAGGCAAATCCATCGTCGCTACTATCTCTAGATCTATTAGATAGCAAGTGTGCCGAGGACCGTCGCTGATTTTGACGCTGGAATTTGAATTCCAAGAAAGATTCTGGAATGCCGCCCCCATCTTCCTGACGCGGTGGCCAGCGCCATTTGCCAATGCGAACAGTTTTAGCCCGGCCATATGGGTCTACGAAGGGGCGTGGTGCTGTAGGATCTCCCAAGTAAATGGGCTCGGGTGGCATGGGTGGAGGAGGTGGTACACCCTAAAATATGTACAAATCAATAAATAAAGAATTATGAATAAAATAAGAAAAAGACGCAAAGCCTAAAAGGGGCGAAAGGAAACTCTTACTTTAATAGGGGTAGCTAACTCAGCGGAGAATTTTCGTGCACGCGATTCTTTGCCAAAAAAATGCTGAGGCGAGTCAGAAGAGGATGAGCTATGGCTGCTTTTGCGACTTTCTCTAATTTCACGCTGCTGAGAGCCGAGTCGCGATGAAGATTGATTGCCAACGCGCACGAAGGAGGATGATTCCTGACTTTGGAAGGTGGAAGACGATTTGGGGAGAACGGGCGAAGGAATAGGTTCACCTGAACTCACTTTCGAGCGCTCCGGCTCACCGTGACCTTCAGAATCAGGGAATGTGACCTAAGCGCAAATTCTTTGTTAGATCTGGGTTCACAAAAATACCGAAACATACAAAAATAACGGAAAAAATACACAAATCGTATACAGTGGATGTCGCTTATTGTGATCACGTCTGTCAAGTGAATGTGATTCTAATAATAAAGGAAAACCGGAATGTGTACCAAAGAAACAAAGCATCGTCTACTTTTTGACACTTTCCACACGTTGTTTCCTTTTTCTAGATTCACTAATACACCAACTATGGTTTACTTCGTAACGGACTTTCAACAATTTTGATAGAGATGATCGACAAATTCCTAACGGCCGCTTCTCTTTGTGGCAAATCTTTTAAATGTAACTTGTCATAAGTTTCAATGAGCCGCAACTTTCTCTTTTCCATTTAAATCAACTCTTTTTCTTGTTCGTCGCCATTTGTATATAACCACACGTCTAAAACACAACTAACAGTGCGCCGCTCTCCTACGCTTAGGTCGGGTTCTCAACACGATATCCCATCTAATTTTCTCAGTTAATTAAAGGAACTGGTCACTCAATTGAATAACCTTATTTAACTGACTGGGGAGTTCAGAAGAATTTACCCTAAGCGTTGTAGTAGGCTGGAAATTATTGGTCAAAACGACGTAAAAGCGATGTCACTGGTCAATATTCAAAGTCCATGTAGCAATCACTACTGTAGTGCCGTTACTGTACATGTGAAGATTCTGTTGAAATTGATTCTAGTATCCGAAAGTGTGATTGTAATAACCGGTTAAAATGCTATGACTGTGTCATTTTGAATCGGTCCTGTAAAATTTGATCCCATAAAGCGGCCGATTCCAATAACCAGTGATCACAATAAGTGGCATCTACTGTATGATACAAAAAATAGGGGGAAAAGAGCTCTAACCTTGTGCTGAGCCACTCTAGAAGGCACGAGTAAAGGCGCGTGCACGGGCATGCTAGCTGGAGCAGGAGGAGCTGCAGCCTTTTTAGACAAAACCAACAGAAACATGCAAGAATGCATAATTTGGAAAGTCCATGCTTAGGAAAAAATTCGTATATAAATAAACGGCTTACAGACTGGTGCAGTAATTGCTGCAAGGCTTGATTCTGTGCCATGAGTTGCTGCTGGATTTGCATGTTCTGGGCCACAGCTGACTGGAGGAAAACGCGTTGTAGGTTTTGCTGGAAGGCAGCCAAAGCTGCAGACTCCGCTCCGGGACTGGTTGGTCGTTGCATCGGAGAGTTTGGAACGTTCGAAAATTGTCCAGGCACTGAAAACCCTATCACGATAAGTTAGTCATTACAGCCAGAAAAAAAATTGGGAAAAGGAAAGGGAAATGCAAAAGATGAATGACAGTTCTAGAAGGAACAAGGTACTTTACCTTGCATGTTGTAGAGTGGCATGGAAAAGGGGTAAGGCATAAAAGGAGACATAGGGGCAGAATCCGTGGGTGTGGGCAAAGGAGTGCCCATAACATAAGAACCAGCAGGTGAAGTAGCACTTCCCAGTGCCCCAGCTACACACGAATTGAAGTTGTAATGGTGAAAATAAGCGTTTCGTGTTTCCAAACAAAGAATTTCCCTCTTTTTTTCTTTACCTTGTGAAGTATAAAGAGGCATAGCACCCATTGGGTTTAGCCCTGGCAACATCATCGGTGGCGGAGAGACTATGTTGGGTAAACTAGGCAAAGGTGACGTCATAGCAATCGGAGTGAATCCTGATTCCGTCTGTTGCTTACGCTGGGAGTTCTGTATAATGCAACTTTGAATAAAACAGCGCATTTTGGGAAAGAAAAGTATACTTGGGTGTCAGTGCCATTGATCCCTTGGCCCCCACCTTTGATCAAGGTTTTCAAACGAGACGAATCTTCCAAATCTTGAAACTGAGCTCCCGAGGCGATGGATTGAAGCCAGTTTTCGCCAAAAGTTTGGGCGTCGAATTGGGTTTGGAGCACCGGACTAGGCCTGTGATGGCGCCCGCCTCCTTTGATGGACGCTACCAGGGATCGCGCGTCGGAGAGCTCGTCCATGTTACCATCCAAAACTGGCATGAAGAGGTCGTCCAAGAATTGGTCCACATCAGAAGACTGGGAAGGCACACGAACGCGTCTCACATGCGAAACTGTGAATTTATATTAAAAAAAGGTTTCGAATAGGCATAATAATTTAATATTAATAACAAGTAAAAGATAAATGTACGTTAATAAGAAACATAGTAAAGAAACGAATTGAAAGATTCGAACCTAACGAGTTTCCCACAGATGGCGTTTCACTTGTGTCGGATAATCCGGAAGACTTGACTTGTTCTTGATGTTTAGTTTCGATGTAAGCACGGCTGGAGTGACTTCTTGGTGCTGGCTTTTTACTTGGATGTTGCGATTTGATGAACTTGTGATTGTGACTCTTGATAACTTGTTCAAATTCATCTTCACTGTCTTCTTCCTTTCGAGTTTCTTCAGATTCTTCTTCGAAGTATCTGTTTTCGAATTCAAACACCCGATTAGTCAACAATGAAATGTTAAGTTTATACTTTTAGAAAGAAACGGAACTTTAAAATAGCGGATGTTTACCTGTTATTCAGCGTGCTTTTGCCACTTAATCCAAACTGTTCCCATCGTTCATTAGCTGGTTGGTTATTGGCGTTGGCGCTGGCACGTCCTGAACGACGTTTGAATTCGCTATGAATTAAATGATTCTCTGCAGCCTTTTGGTTATCGGTCAATCTTTCCATAGACCGATAACGATCATTCAGACGACTTTTGGATAGACCCAATTCTGCCAAAGGCGTCGGTGTATTATCCTATGAAAAACACAGATATATTTGAGCTAAAATCCATTTAAAACATCTTGGCGAAAGACCCTGCTATTATACTACAATTTATTTACAAATCGTGCAATTAATAAATTCTTCGTTAAGCTCAGTGACTCCTTTCTTTGCCTTAGCGCTCACAATTGCTGGATTCTTTTAATCGAACAATTTTCACTGCGGTTTGATCTTAGATTTTCCCAGACTTGCACATGTACTCTCACAGTAAAAAAAAAGCGAGAACTTCTTTCCATGAAAAATTCACATAATTCTTAACCAGACAGTGAATAGCTAGTATGAGGAAACTTCAGAAGAGTATGCGGAAGGAAGATGGGACAGATTTTACTGCGCTAATAAATTGAAGGTAGTGAAGAGAGTTATGTTGTTATATCGATGACACACGTCCATGCACTCACGTGATCCAGTAAGTTATCCAGACTCTTGCTTTTGCCTTGGTCGTCAAAGTAACGAGCATTGAGAGCAGAATGTCGAGAAAGGACATTGGCGGCATTAGCCATGCCCACAGATGCCGGTCGTTGAGGAGCTGGCGCAAAAGAAGTCAGCAAAGTGTGCTGTAATAGCATGCAAAGACAATCGTTTCAATCATGTTAGTGAAAGACGACAACCCACTACCAAACACCACGCTAACTACAAACATATCCCAGTTCAAATCCCGAAATCCACTTACCGAGGTCCGCGAAGGAGGCGGCGGGGGTGCTTTAGAAGGATCTCCATGCATAGTTTGCCCGCCCTAAGACATCAAAAGACGCCCATGACAAGATCACAATTAAGAATATTAGGAATGCACACTTTCTTGATTCAAAGAACAAACTTACCTTTCCAGTTCGATCATCTGAGGAAGCCAATAAGAAGTAACTCTTGCACACTGGAAAAGCCGGAGGCGTTTCCATCTCGGCAATAAGATCCAACACGTAATCGTGGCCATTCAAGTCGTAAAATGCTCCTCCATGACTCATTGAAATGCTCCATCCCCTGGAATCATCTATGTCACGTCCTTCAAGCAGCAAGGTAGCCAAATCTTCGGCTGTGGCCCAAGAATCGACTCCAGCATGACGCGATTCATCTGAAAATAACACAGACAGTGAATTATCTGCTTTAATGAGAGACTCTTATATACTGTCGGAAAATTTCGCTTCCAGGGCCATGTTAACCTTCTTGCGATTCGCTTTCCACTCGAGGGTCGAAGGGGGGTAAGAACGCGCCAAAGGAGGCTCAGGTTCAATCCGTAGACGAGCTGACTGCAGCAGCTTCTGCTGGCACAACGTTTTATAGCCACTGTAGCCATAATCCGACACGTATTTGAGCAAATATTTGTAGAGCTTGGAAGAGGGCGGGAAGGCGGATAGGCAATTGGCTAGCAGGAACCAACCCCTTTCTAGGCTAAATTCGTTGTCATTTTTCCACGTTTGATTGCACAATTGGCACAGAATCTCATCTCGCAGCTTCTCATTCAACAATCCCTGTTATAAACAATGTTATTACAAGCAAAAAGTAATAAAAGCAAATAAAGTTTCTTCAATAATCAAAGAACCAAAAATGGTTATTTACCTTGTTTACAATATAGTTCCCTAAGGCAATTTCTTTCTTTCCGCTCAAATTCGTATCGTTCATGAACCGGAGAATGAGTTTAAACAACGCTAAGGAGTCTTGCACATCCACATCTTTATTCTTGGATAAGAATGGGGCTTGTATCGGCTCCTTCTTCATGGCCCATAAATGCGACTAGGAAATTTACTATTAAAACTCAAACTTTTGTCGAATAAGCGAAGTTACCTTGAAATAGATGTTCGTGAACTTGGAAAACGGGTGATAATCAACATCAGGTGGTAACTGGTACCTTTCACCACGTGTAGGCACACTTCCCACCACTTTAACTACGTTTCGTTCTGTATGCATTTGTTGCCATTCTAAAATTCCCATTCAATGTTAGTATTGTTTCTCTTGTTCGAATACAGACAATATTAAAAGCTTACCATCGAGTTTACTGAAAATGAAAGCTAGCTCTGCTGGGATTTCCAAGTGATTAAATCCAGCCGTGTATTTAGCCACACGTTCTTGTTCCTCCTTAGCAGCTTTTTGCTGGGCTCGTTCAGTGGCCACACGTTCTAGTTCAGCTCTTCTTTGCATTTCAACCTAAACCAACAGGGTGTAGTTAACATGTTAACACTACACGATTAGAGAGTGACTCTTTACTTTTAGCTCCTTGAAACGACGTCTGTCACGTGTACCACGGACATGGGCTTGGGCCTTGACAATTCCTCTTCGCACTCGCTGGTATTTGCGTCGTCCAAGCCAACCACGGACAGCAGCTTGGATCCGAATAGTGTTAGTCCTCATAGAGCGGTACTTTCTACGCGCCAGGTAGCTCCGTACAGCAGTTTGGATCTTGGTTGCCGCCTTTCGCAGCAAATTCAATCGTTCTTTCTCCAAATGCTGTTCCAGCGTTTCGCGTAGGAAGATCTTCGAGGTGCCAATTTGGTACTGGTCAGCCAGTTCTTTCGTTTCAAGCACCAGCCGGACGATATCTCGAGGTACCGCATGCGAGGGCAAGTTTTTGGCGAGGCACTTGTATCGTTCCGCAAATTGAGAGAACTTCAATCGGACGGGAAAGCCTAACTTCCGGATACGGATTGTTTCCAACATACCACTGTAGCGGAGTTGCTCTAAAACCAAAGGCATGTCGAACTTCATGGGCGCTTTGTCCTGATTAGGCTTTAAACACCTCACAAACCACGGAGTGCTCCTATAAAAATGTAATTTATAGCAAAAACCTCGAAAAATAAAAACTGGGATCTTTTACTTGGACATCGATTCAAGTAACGCTGTTAAAGAGTCTTGGAACCTCGCAGCAACTGTGGGCGTACGGGGTTTCATGGTCACGAACCTTCCATCAGCACGTGGCAACGTTTTTCCAGATTCTAATGAGCGTTTCACTTCTTGAAACATGCGCGATAGCATCTATACCCAGCCAACCATTAGGAAACGAGGTGGAAAAAATTCAAGCGAGTTTTATTGCTTACTGGTCGTTGACTGCTGATGAGTAACTCGAGGACATCCGGACGCAACGTGTCTCGATTTTTGTCCAAGAAACCTTCAACGTTGTACCAAACTTGTCCGGCGTAATGCTTCACTCCAAATTCCATCGATGACATGCGAGGTCGGGAATAAAGTTCGTTTAAGGCATGGTTGTAGTGACATTTTTCCACTAGAGAAGCATCCGTCGCTTTGGGAAAATTAGACTCGTCGTCAAGTAGGTGGAAAATTCCCACCGGTTTTTTGGCCAAGAGTTGAATGACTGGCATGTTATCCTAAAGAAGACAAACCCCCAAAACAGCACGTTTTAAACCATCTTAACCTTTCTATTAGCCCGAAACATCACAAGGGAGTAACAAAATATCTCGAAATATATATTTGTGGTTTTTCAATTACCGTAAAGTTGATGGTCTGCCATTCGATCTTCTCTTTCACGTATTCTTGCTGTTCGAGCTTAAAGATGTGCTTGTTGAAGTAAAATTGGAGGTTTTCATTGGCATAATTGATGCACAGTTGCTCAAAGCTGTTTTCCTATAATAATATCGAGGGAAATCAGAACGAGGTTCTCATGGACCCAACCAAACGACAGGCTTACTTGGAAATCCTCAAAGCCGAAGATGTCCAGAATAGAGATAGCTGTACTCTTAGGCCCTTTGTTGACACAGGCATTGATGCGGCTCACCAGCCATGAAAATAACGTTGAATAGAGCGCTTTGGCCACTGCATCTCGGGCATCCAAAGCCGCGTCTATGTTCAAAGGGGTATACAACCGCTCCCGACGAGCTTCCTACAAATCCCAAGGTGAAAATAGTACACCAATTGATGAAAGGATAAGAAGATTTACGGTTGTTTTCCACGTCAAGGCCTTTAGAATGCCTTCCAAGTCAATCTGCAAAAGATGGCCGACCCAGCGTACTTCAGCGTCTGATCCAACTTCCACGCCTTCTTGACCATGCTTCAGTTGTTTGCGATGGAAATAAATATTTCCCAAATGCAATACTACAAATATTTTTTTAATCCTAATATTGTTACGGTAGACTAGACTGTACCTGCTGCTAAAATACGGAAGATGTTGTCTTGCTCTTCTAGTGTAAAACCCACCACTTGCATAGCAGACAGCAAGGATTGCAAGTCATCCGCATCATCTTTAGTGCTGATTTCCACATTGCCACCTTGGTTGAGGTAAAAATAGTTTTCCGCAGTGGTCAATCCATATTTTTCCTTCTCCTCGGGGCGCAATCCTTTCAAAACTTCGTAGAAAACGTGATAATTGCGTTCATCGGCGGAATGTGTAACGATCCTTGATTTCTCCAATAAGTATTCCGTAATTTTGGCGCCATGAATCACTCCACTAAACCCAGGAAACAATTAAGCCGTAGTTCTGGTAAGAGAATCATGCAATATTCTTACTCCCTGAAGCGGATCTGCAAGTACTTCCCAAACCGTGACGAATTGTCGTTTCGCACAGTCTTTGCGTTGCCGAAAGCTTCTAACAGAGGTGCAGCTTCCAAAATCTGCTCCGTAATCAAATTGGAAGGTGCAGAATTAACAGCTGCCAAATACTGCATAACTAATTTGGTAGATTCGGTTTTTCCTGAGCCTGATTCACCGCTAATGACGACCACTTGCGATTGCTGCATCGTCGCAAGCCGCTGATAAGCTGCGGAGCCGATTGCAAATAAATGCCTAAACGAAAGTAAAAGTAGTTAGTTTTCCGGAAAAAAAGAACACAATATACGAGGATGGGAAAAGGTGAAAACGTTTTCAAACTGAGGAAGGAATAAACGGTGGTCTTTCCAAGCTTGTCTGGGCGTTCCGGTCACCGTTACAACGGAGTGTGCTTGGAAACCGAGAAATGAATTCGGCCATAAAAATATATTATAAAGGAAAAGAGCGAGGCACTTGTTACGCCAGCTCCATTTTCAGGTTAACTGAGCCAACTGAAGGGTTTTTTTTAAATAGAACATGTTTTTGTGCTACTTACGGGGGTAAAGTGCCCAATATCTGACCCTCATATTTCTGCACCATATCCATGCCGTAAACATCGAACATTTTGTACGGATTCACGGCCACCAAAATGCTCCCGACATATGTCTGAAAGTGGGAATAACAATGTTTAAAAAGACATTTTTAAAAATAAAATGTTAAAAATCCAATAGAAATAAATGCTTACGTAGATCATCTCTTTGTCGTAACGCGTTTTTAGATTCCATAGTAGTGATGCTTCATTCAGATCCCTATCGTACACGAAAAGCACATTAGAGTTCCGAAAGCTTGAAAACTTCCGTTATACAAATCGGAAAAGGTTGTAACTTACGAGAGTGTAATCATATCTTCGACGCCATCAGGGCCCAAGTCTTGTCGTTGCCTCAGGCTAGTCAAGTTGGTCAATGTGAAAACTTGCGGCTGCAATGAAAGCAAATGACGTTCATTATGGTTAGATTAAGAACTTGAGTAATAAACGAAGCCCAAAACCCGGGCAACACATGGCAAGTAACGACGTTAAGGATCTGTTAACGTCCATTTAAGATCCATTTTCGAGGGTGAGTGTCATGTTTGTAACTTACATTGCGTTTCAAAACTGGCAAAACTAAATCAGCCAAGCGTGGTACAGTACGGATTGCTCTAACTAGGTTATTAGCTTGCTGAGCCTCTCCTACGGTCCCCATATCCGGAGGACCATTAGCCTGTCTTTTCTCGACTTGTAAATGCGCCAGGTCTTCACATTGAGAACATACATTGCTCCAACGGGGGATCTTGGTATACGTAACGCCCGATGGCGGGATTTCGACCGTATACTCCGCGAAACATTTGACGCATTGAAATAGGTCTTCCCCAGTTTTGGGCGTTTGGGGTTCTTCGGCCTTGACTACCTTCGCCCTGCGAGGCGACGAAGGTGAGCTAGCTGACGACAACGAGTCCGCGGACGCGTACTTCCGTAAGGACTTTTTCTCTAGCCAACTACCGCACCCAATTTCTTTGCTGTTTTTGTTCTTTTTCTTGGAGATGGCCGCAGACTCAGCGTAGTGGCTCTCGACAGGCGAGGTCAAGTTACTTTCAGGTGACCGCAACGGTGAGGAATTGGTGCGGTTGACACTAGCACTTTTTCTTCGCCGGATCAGCGGGCGCATCAACAAGTCTTTCAAAGAAGGTCGACGACGAGCTTTACGGGGCTCTTCTTCTGCGCCCATCGGCGAATCTGCGACAACGGAACTGTTTTCATGCTCGGAGAAGGAATTGGAATCCGACTCCCGTGAAGGAGATGTCGGAGGCGAGTCGGAATCAGCCATTGTTCTTCACGCAACGGTTTTTCAGCTTTTACGGCGTTAAAGTGGTAAAAGTTATTTCCCACACGGGGCACGTCTTTACAAATACCAATTGCTACAAGAACCAGGCCGTGCCACAAAGACTACATACATTCTCCTTTCAATCGAAGATAAGAATTGCCGGAGAAAAGTCCTCGCGAGGACACATCCATAGAAAAAAAAGATAACAATTTTGGTTTGCTCAGCCTCCAGCGGGGAAAGCTCTTCAGCCGCAAAACACCAAACAGGTAAGCCCATTCAAACAAGACTTTCCCATTCACGTAAACGTGCCCCCGATCCATACATTGCCCATCTTAACTTTTCCAAGATTTTTTTTAACCTTTATGCACTGTCTATCAAAGTATTACAAATACTGGTTCTATACTCGCTGAGTAATTTTTGGATAAGAAATAGTTGTAATAGTCAAAGGTGATGAGGGCTTTACACTATCTGGAGCTCAGTGGACACAGTTTTAGGGTAAGGATCGTATTTGGAGCGATTTCCACTTATCACACGCACTGGGACAGGGCCCAAAAGGTTACTGAGGATGCTGTGGACACAATTTAATATTTCTGTACAAAAGAATTTGCCACAGGAAAAGCACCGCAATGATCAAGACGTGTGCCTGTCCTAGAAACTGGTGGGTTTCTGACTGTTGGTGCGTGCCCGAGTGCGCTAGGTACTCCGTGAGCAAGGTGCACAGGAGTGGGCAGGTGGAATGTGGATAACTGAGCAGTTCTCCTCGGTCCTGAGCGGAAAACTTGCCGGCCCCGTCTTCGTTTTCTTCTCTTGAATTTATCCGCCTCTCTCTAAAAAGGGGACAGGCTAAATACCCCAAAGGATGCCTTGGTTGAAGTAGGTGGGTTTGCAAGTAAACTTGCCCCCTTTGCCCTAATAGCTAACAGCCCTAAGCACACGCGGACATTTCTTTCCAGACAGTTATATCTGTTGTAAAAATGGGCGGATCACCTGCAGTTTTAAGCTCTGCTCCCGGCAGGCGGAAGTTGGAATGGGAGTGTTCAAAAAGCAATTGAACAAATATTTTCTTTAACGCTGGTCAATGAGGCCTTCCGTTGTTCCTATCGGTGCCAAGCGTAATCATTAAGCTTGAAAAAGTAGCCAATGTCTTCACAAATCCTTTTCATCCCGGCAGATTCAACCTACCGAATCGAGTCAAACATTCCATAAACGATTATCCTGCTCTTCATATAAAAGATGCTCCATTTTTGGGTACTAACGGGGTTGTATAAGTAATGCTACGCTAAATTGACGCTCCAGGCTTCTAGATCCCGTTCTACTTCGACAAAGTGTAAACGCTTGGTGTCTTTAGGTCACATCCGCAAAAATGATTAGCGATAACAAAAACGTATGTTAGCATTTATGGTTAAATTACACTAACTTAGCTACACCGCCAAGGCAGTCATAGGGGAAAGTAGAAAGTTGCTCGAGGCATTGGCTACACCTTGCTTTTCTGGTCAATGGTTACTTTGCTTAGCATTCATATGCATACAGATATGAACCTCATTCTGCAGTCGAGTTATGAGCCGCTCAGGTGTTCTAACAAAATGCGTGAGATCGCTCGTAAGCACGGACCGGTTCAAAGCACATGAAACGAAATATTTAACGGGCTTTTAACTAGGACGACTGGATCGCTACTACCTGTTTTTCACTAAACCCGTACACAAAATAAATATAAAAATAGAGAACTCCTGCTTACCTTTCCAGTGATGACAGATTGCACCGTGACGACTTGCGGAGCTGGCAGATATTCCAATACCTTACCAGGCAGGACATAGCCCACACCTGGGTCAAACCACACCAAATCTCCCTACGATTAGACATATTAAGTCGTAAAAATACTAGGGCAAACATAATGATAACCAACTAGACTACCGAAGAAAACTGTCACAACAAAACAAGGGCATACATAACACGACCACTTGTTGTGAAAGAGAAACATGATTACCTTGACAAAGTCGAGCATCTTGCGGTGGAATTATGGAACAGGCTCCGACAGGGGCGCCCAAAACGGATTCAAGTATAACTGCTCAGAGGAAAAGGATTTACTTTAGTACACAATTTACTACGTGGGAATTAGACCTAGATAATAGTAGGCACATGGAAAGCGGGAAACACGGACACTTATTAATCCAATACACTTTTAGACAGTGTAAACCATAGAGTGAATAGGATAGACAAATGAAGTAAGCTCGTGCAGTCCTAGTTCATTTTGTTCCACTTCGCCACGGGTCAAAGTGTGTCTGGAGGCGCGAGCACAGAAATGAGCTCTAGAACCGGAAACTTGCCTTTACAATGACTGACAACGGAACAAAATCAGTCACACAACAAGCCCTGAATGAGAGAAACACAAAAACAGACGTCCACGCTTGTTTAGCTCTGCTTTTTATTTCTCGATTTCTCAAGTATCTCTTCTACATGCAAAAACCCCCATGCGGCGTTCAGGATTCCCACTTGAGGTTAATCCTAAACCATGTTACAAAGCTTCTTTTCATCCTTTTTTGATCTTCATTTTTTTGTTATTTTTTACGCCTGGGAATCGCTAGGTAAACGCAACAGGCGATTTTTACGGTTTGCTGCTTCCGATTCCAGGAACAAAAAAGATTGAAAAACTTGACAAGGATGTTCAGTTCCTTTCCGGAGCCAATAAAGCGAGTAGGATGAGGATGTAATGCCTCGCAGTAAAAGGTCATCGTATCGCATGGGCAACGACCACCAAACGAATAAGTACAGTACTGACCCTTGGAGGAATGCTCCGGGTTTTGGATTACGTACATACAGAGAAAAGGCGTAAAGGGAATGTTAATCACCATGGCCTTCACCCTCAAAGGACTACTTTCCCTCTCGAACTCTTAGCTCATTAAATCCAAGACCCGACAACGCAAACCAGACCAACCAATGGTAACCGTAAAAGCGACGTAAACCAAGGCAAGGTGGAAGAAAAAAACCAGTACCACCCCTTCTCCATGCTTCAGCACGAAGTGAGAGCGTGAGTAAGCCACCTGAACACCAATCCTAGCCCACATAACGCAACAATAATGGCAAATTGTCTCGGAAACAAATAATCTATCAAAAACTAGGCATTCCACATGCAACAAAGAAAAATCTCGCATTCAGTACACCTGAAAAAAATCCTGACCTCATCTAAAAGCCTTCTTGGAAAGTAAAAACTAGGACCTGAATTTCAGGTTTTCACAATAATTGAGAAAAAGCTACACATATTTTTTTACCTCGGCTTGCGAAATCTACTCCATACCCACAAAGGATAAAAGCAGCTTCTTAATACACAAAAATGCACCCAATTCACACTTGGGTAGAGTGTCTTTCACCTGGTGTTAGAAACTAAGGGTGGGCGAGTACTAACCACACTAACCAACGAAAAGGTGAGTATTTTTACATACACAACACATCACACTTGTTCGTCTTGCTTAGACTAAAGACGCTTTTGAAAAAGCAAGTCGAAAAATAACCAACCTCGTCCTTGGTCTCGGTCTCACTTGGCTCACCTGACGGCGGCCAGGGGTAGTGATACTTTGCACGGCTGTGCATACCTGAGTTGCTAGTTTACCTGCTCCTCTTGGGTCCGCGCTACCCACAAGTTGAGGTAGACTACGCTCAGCCTTGAGGGGATGACTTGGAATGGCGCTGGGAGGTTAAAAACTTCTTCCATCATTCCCCCATGCTTTGAGGCGATGCGGGTTTGAGCGCCATTCCAATCCCAACCCGTGCCCATAACCTACGATAAAGGTTTGATGGTCTTTCAAAGTAACCTGCCCTCCCCCCACTGCCCTTACCCCCATAAAAAGAAAAAAAGTGACTAAGTAAATTAGGAAACAGAATACATATATTAATTAAAATGGCCAGATACTGTGTACAGACGTGTTTTATTGGTTCTTGGAGGGGATTTGGCGGAAATAAAGCTGAACCGATTTTTTTTTCGTGAGCTAAACGTCTCGAAAATACTTACAATAATATAGAACAAGGTTGCCATTTTACTTTACACGGAGATTACAGCCAGACATGAGTATTCGATCATTCTTCCTCCCTTCGTTATTCCGTTTTATCCAATAGTTTTCTTTCTTTTTGAAGTTTACATCATAGGGCCTGCCGAAGGACCAGGCATGGTCATATTCCCCATATTCATCATAACATTACCCATGTGATTGACATTGGTCATGGGGTTACCCATCATGACATTGTTCATCATTCCGGCCACGTTATGCCCCAAGTTGACAGTGCCATAATTGGGGTTCATAGCAGGCTGTTGCATATTTGCTATGGGAGGTGGTCCATTGGTGGCCATGTGCTGCACAGAATTAGTGAGGTTCGCGTTGTTAGGGAGGTTGCTGACGTTACTTAACACGCTTAAGGCATTATTTAATGGCTGATCTGTCCAATTAATTAGATTATGCTCGGCTAACTGCGACGACGTGAAATGGTCTTTGAGTAGCATTTGCGAATAGGTATTATGCATCTGGTAGCCTTCCGTTTCCCTCACTGTGTCCCCGCACATGCGGTACAAGTCTAGAAAGAGAATAAAAAGACTTCAACAATCTCAAAATGTCATCATGGTTTTACCTCTCAGAATGGCTGAAGCCCATAACTGCACGTGAACGTCAGGAATCTTGGATGCTAATTGCATTGCAGGCGTGACCATGTTCATAGCTTCACGGGAATTACCCAAGGAAAGGAAAATATGGCCGAGCAAAACCAGTGAGCAAGAAGTTAATCGATTCAGGTCTTCGGCGTTTGCCATTTTTAAGGTCTCACGTAAATACCGCCTTTAAAACACCATAAAGAAAACATTAAAAACGGACACGCTTTTTTCGACTTTTTCTTATTTGTTATATTTTTGTGTTTTATGCGGAAGTTTTCCTTACTTGGCTTCATTGTACCTCCCTTGGAAGAAGGCATGCAAGCCCTGCACGTAATAGGCAGCTGCCCTTAAGCTATGCCAATGCTGGGGTAGCGCTTCCGGTTGCACTTGCTCCAAAATGCGTCCTAATTCGTTATCCCGTTTGGTTCTTAAATAAACTATGGCCAGGTTCAAATGCGCAAAGGTCCATAACTCTCGATCTTGAGTACACTAACGTGACGTTATAATCCAAACGGATTATTATATAAGAACTTTAAGGCCTTAAAATAAATTACGCGCAAGGCTGAATTAAACTGGGCTTCGGCAGCTTCCATGCAGTTCATAGCCATAGAATACAATCCCAAGAGCACGTGAAGTTGAGCCCCATGCAGAGCCACAAGTCTAGGCTGTGCCTGGCAGAGTTGTAAAGCTTGACCGAGCTCTCGAATGGCTTGGCTTTTATTTCCCATTACTAGGCGACACATTACCAAATGCTCCAATAATTGGAGTTGGAAAGACCATAGAATAGGTTTTTGATCCAATGCTAAAGAAAAATAACCGTGTTTAAAGATAGAATCCAGAAGTCCACTATGTTAATTTTTCTGAATGTACTTTTTAACTTTTCGATTTGGGAAAAGGCTTTGTCCGTATATTTTTGAGCTTTGTCCATGTAACCAGCTTGCATGGAGTGCATAACGGTTACGACGTAAACAAGAATACACAGATGCTCTTTAGGCATCCAAAGGAAGAGTTCGCCAGGATTACTTCCATTGATTTCTGTAATATGACAAAACTATGAGACGTTACGTTCAAGAATAAGTATGGTACCTTCGTCCGAGACAGGATTCGGTTGGGTTATGATTTGGATACTCTGCTGCAGCTGCTTGAGATAAGGCTTCACGCTTTTGACCTGGCCAGACATAAGATAGTGGCACACTTGCAGTACTAGGAAGAAAACTCTGAGGTATTCCTTTTGATTGGCGTTTCCTTGCCAGTTTTCTACCATGTGGCCTGCTTGATTAAGAAGGGGGTGAACTTCATTGAATTTCTTGTCGATCAGAAGTAACTAAGAGGGACAGGAGGATACATCTTTAACAACCTTTAGAAGCTAACTTGTTTAGATTTGTTACCATGGCTTTTGAAAGGATAAACAGTAGACGGGTATAATGAATGCCAGACATGCTTGTGTAATCTACGCCAACACCCAGTAAGCTGCATGCCACTACGTAGTCCTTCTCGTTAGCATGGATTTGCTGTTGAAAAACGAAGTTAGCACTTATGAAACGTTAATTTTTTTATGACAAACTTACTGCTAACTGAAAAAGCAGTCGACAATGCCAATATGCACTTTGCTGAGACATTTCGATCGCTTTGCGAAGAACAGGCCTGGCCATGGCTGATTGTGATTGGTTTTGGTAAAGCTCTGCGAGAATACTGGCTGACTCGAACTTGATGTCATCAAAGGTAGGGATGTTTTGTGAGATGTGCCACTAAAGGAACGGAATGAATGAATAATAAAATAAACCAAGAGAAATGACCAACAACTAAAATCCTAGGTGGAATTAAATGCAAAGAAACCTCCGAAGAACTCACAGCTTGTTCCAAATGGACTCTGGCTAAGTCTACATTATTTGTGTACGACATTAACATCTGTCCCAATTGTAAGTGTGTTCGTGCCTCCACTTTGGGAGGAGGCTTTAAATTAAACACGGCTTGTAAACACTGAATACACAGTTTAATGTTGGGAGGCTTCGAAGTACGAAAATGTTCTGCCAAGCCTAATAGGGAGAGATACCAGCCATCTTGTGAATTGGCCATTATTTCTTGTATGTCACATGTAGAACGTATCACAAGAAGTAGTTCCTAGACCCACAACTTTTGCTGTATTCTGGTCAGTGTGTCAAAGACGTTTAATTTGCACTGATAAGAAACGCACAGCGTGTGCGCCATAAACAAAGCAACGCGATGCTAGCGATCAAGCGACACAGCGGGCAAATAGAACCGCCGAAATAAATCAATACCTATTGTACAATGCTGCCACCGGGCGAGAAAAGAAAATATCACTGCAAATGCAAACTGACAAATACACGCTAACAGGATTGCTGAATCAGAAAACCTGCCTGGGTTTGAAAACCCGCAGAATAGAGCTCGATAACTTACTGCGTTGAAGTAACATGATTAAGGTTGAGCAAACACGTTTTTTTCGAAGGTTGGAGCTTTCTTCGTTGGGCAATCAGAGCTAAGAAGAATTAAACAGCACGATGCCAGTACCATTACGGCTAGAAATACAAAACAGTTTTAGTATGCTAAAATGATTAGTTAAGAATTATTATTTACACACAAAAGCAGGAATGGTGATTGAAAGCAAGAGCGAATTGGTTGTTATCGGGGGCATGGTTCCTATAGTCTTCCGCAAGAGCCATTCGTCTAAGCAGAAAGTTGCAACAATAATTATACCGGTCAGTTACGAAAATACCTACCATTGTAAGTTTTCTTTATAACAGGAACCTCTGGCTTAAAAAATGGGTCTGGATCATAAGTTGATACATTATTCAGCTTATTAGCAGTAGCAGTAGTATCATCAGTACTGACAGTAGTAAACGAAGTATTGAGAATTACAGATCTGGGTGTCGTATTGTTTGAACTGGGTCCCTTGACTGAGCTAAGGAAAGATGTGCTCAGTGATGATTTAAATAATAGCGATTCTGTCGTGGTATTGTTCAAATTAAAAAACGCATTTTCCATCGAGGTAGCTCCATTAAATGGGGTCTTAGATTCGATCTGACCAGCGATTGGTGATTCCTTTGTTACACCGATGTCCGACTTCGTGACACTTACAGAATCAACAGACGGAGTATTTCCTTCGACTATAGAACGAGACGCATCGCTGGGTGTGACATTTTTCTCTAAGTTAGAAATAAGAACATCTTGGGTTCCAGAAATTACACTCAAGGAGGGAATTGTGGGCAGGTTGTCGAAGGGTGTCGTCGAACTGATGTCAGGAACTGGATTTGTTGAATCCGGAGGAGGAGTTGCAATCGAGACTAAATCCAGAGTAGTAAAACTGGAAGGGTTTATATTACCAGTTGCAAGGGAGACTTCTATTGATGTCTCCAAAACAACAGAAAATGAGCTTGGAGAGGAAGATGTTGGGAACAGACTAGTTTTCAATTCTTCCGTGGAGTTTACATTTAAAGTTTCGCTGTCGGGATTTACAGGTAACTTGTATATGTCAACGGTGGATAGGCTTTTCTTGTTCATAGAAGCTTTAACTGCATCAATAGCTGAAAAAATGGACCCATTGCTCGAGTTTCCTGAAGTCGAATATATGGAATTGTCGTACGATGTCAAAGCTCCAACATCTAAAACCAAGAAAAAAGTAAATTTGGCAAACTATCGAGTTAAAGCCTCACATTGCAATACTCCCCATTTACGAACGGCATATTTTACAAATATAGAGCTCGTTATGTTGATCGATGAGAAGCTTTGGACGACGTCCGACAAAACGCTTACATCCGCATTTGAAAACTGTTGAAAATAAATCCGAATGTCGATAATTTTCCCATGAAAATTTGTTTTTTTCTGTGAAAAAACACCTATATCTACTACTGCACTTCGTACAAAAGTGTACGGAAAACGCGTCTGCAATAGATTATTAAACTAATTTAAGGGTTAAATATCTGTGAACACGACCGAAAACAATTTTTACTGCAGAATTGACGGAATAGGCCCCAATGTCAGACGCGAGCCAAGGTTCGTCTGGCAAAGTCTTGTCGACTACGAAGTTGACGGTAAATCCGACACCTGCAATACTGATACTGAAAGGAACCCTAGAAAAGCAATTTCTTAAAGCAAACCTGCAATGCATCCACATGGTAGACAAAGGGAAACATTGCCATCAATTTGAGATTTCAGAGACGGAAAGCACCGTGTTGGAACTGGACGAAATATACCGACTTCAATGTTCCAATATATTGCTGTAGCTTTTAAATAGGTAATTAAGGGAACGCTGTAACTTGCTTCGATATACGTATTCAACACAAATGGAGCTGAAAAGCCTGCAAAATACGAAGGAACTTAGTTATGAAGCAGTGAATACATAGGAACTTTTTACATTACGCTACCTGATGTTTCGAATGTCCAGTTAATAAGACGCAGACCTGTGTTTAGGATATAGTCAACTAGATCCATGCTGACATTTGTTGCTTTTCTGATTAAAATTGTGGTTAAGTTAAAGTCATTATTAGGAGTAGGAGGAGAAATAGCAGATATAGTGGATATAGCGGAAATATTAGTAGTGGAAGTAACGACTTCAGCGAGATAGTTAGTCTTGTCCCTCGTCCACGACCATATAGCACTCCTCAATTCCGACTTCACGAGATAGTATCGCAGCAGATTATGGCCAAGCGATACTTCACAAGTGCAATCACAAGAACAATCCGGTAGATCAATTACTATCAGGATGAGTACTAAGAAATTAAAAATGAATCCATCACCAATCAATCCAGCCTGAATCCTTCAAAGACTTACGGAGCGAAATTCCCCAAAACCAACGCATTTTCCAACTACTTTACTCGAATGTTTAGTGTATACCTACAAGTTTACCACACTATAGCTTTACGACCTTACGATTAGAAAGTCAAAGTAGGTTTGCCAGCATGTTCGCAAGGTTCCAAACTCAAACCTAGTTGTGATGTTCGCGACCGCCCTTTTTCATCGTTATATTAGTCGTCAAGGCGCATATTGACCATTTAAAGTTCTAATAGGACAAGAAAAGCACTATTCAGATTTATCCATTAGAAGCCATTAGCCACGCAAAACCTACCAGTAAGCGAGCATTTGACGAACCTTGAGCGCCTTTTTGCCCAGAAAATGATAAAGAGCTCTTATTGTACCGTTTTAATGTTGCTGACGTTTAGTATCGAATTTTACAATTACCCCTTTCCTGCCATGTATCCGTAGTGAAAATGAAGTCGCATTCAATCTCGATAGAGCTAAATTGATTCAAATTTGCCTCTCTCGTTCACCTTACAACGAATGCAATGTAGAACGAAGTTCGCTAGGTTGGTTATTACAGAAAAAGCTTGGATTCAAAGCACATGGTTCTTTAATTTTCTCGGTGAAACCACCCATTATTAAACTAATAGCGAATTCAGTTGGTAGGGGCTAGTGCGTCCCCAGTGCGCCACCAGCCAATCGGGAGATAAGAAACTTGCACTCAGTGCCATAAGTGCAGCACCGGGTTGACCAACTGAATTCGTTATAACAAAACCCTCCACCGAATACGTTTGCACTACGCTCTTTTGGCCTTTTTTGTCTTGGTCTGCTCGAACTCGACTTGAAAAGGATACATATTCAAAAAGTCAGTACATGATCCAGGAAAAGGAACAAAACCCCAAAGATTTAATAAAAAAAAATCATATGGGCCGTCTTACCATTCTCCCTCTTCGGTTTGTAATACCTTATATTTTTTCCAACAGTTATAACGAAAGGTTGTAAGTATTTCACACTAAACAGTGTCGTCAGTTCCTGTCCACTGTCGTAGTAAACTGGCCTATAGAGCTTTTGCCAAATTACGCCTCTCGCGGCAAGAGTTGACGAAATCCGCCATTTTGAGTACATTTAAGTTAAGGTAAACAAACAACAACGAACTGTTTTCCGCGAATATTTGTTTTGCTTTGTGTCTTATTGTGTCTTTTTGTTTGTTTACCTGAGCTAGTTGTAAAAGCTGTAAGCAAAACCAGTATTCACGGAAAACAGTTTGTTGTTGTTTGTTTACCTTAATTTAAATGTACTCAAATGGCGGAGTCCCCAAGATGCTTTTATCCGGCCCTAACCACTTCGACAAAAGTATTCGGAAATTTACACCGTCACATGTATTAGGTCCAGGCCCGTACCCAGGGGGGGGGGGGGTTAAACCCCCATCGAAAGTTTCCGCAAATGAAAAATATACGTTTTTCTAGC
>RJJA01000282.1:1494-40427 GCA_003724045.1 Lepidurus arcticus | reverse complement strand
CCCATCGAAAGTTTCCGCAAATGAAAAATATACGTTTTTCTAGCATGTGGTACTTGATAAGTTTATTTCAAATTGAGCTGTGATTTTGTTTGACCGTTTTGAAGCTCGAACAACGCGATAACTTTTCTCCTTTTTCGTATCCCCCCCTTTCCTTACCGGAAAGATTGTATACGACAAAAATAGGATTTCAAGTTCTCGGGTTAAAACCCCCCTCGAAAAAAAATCCTGGGTACGGGCCTGATTAGGTCTATATATAATTTTGCCAAAGGTATAAGCTAAGGTAGCAAAGGAATAAAATACCTTCGCGTAATCGCAGAAAAGTTTAAAAATCGAAAGCTTACATGTTATTCTATCAAAAGTATATGTATATGGTATATATATATATATATGTATATGTATATGGTATATATGCCTCCCCTCGGTTAACGGATTAGTACGGCCCCGGGTTGATGCTTGCGTATAGTATCGTGGCCCTCAGTGGGTCAGAAGTTGGACAGCCCTGTTGTACACTGCTACATAAGATCATATTCCTTCAGGCAAACTTGCCTCTCTCTCCTACCACATGTAAACCATGAAGATTCACGGACAGGGATTGTGACTTAACTTCCTAGTATGATTCAAGACAAATACTCCAGTCTACACGCGTCTTATACCAAACGATACCACTTCCTGTCATGATATTTATTCTATAGCTGTTTACGAGTTTCTACGATAATATAACAGGAAGCGTTCTAACCGCAAAGAGATTTAATGGAAAATGTGCTCAAGCCCCGCCTCGAAATCCCAACTTTCCTGCTCCTTCTTGTCTGGTTTCCACGCACTCTTTCTTCCTTCGCTCAGTTGCTTTGAGCCCAGCCCGCCGAATCCAACCCTGTGTCTCAGTAGGAGAGTTTCACTCGCCTGCGTTCTTATTTTTAGTCAGCATCCCATCTACTGTGCCACAACCAGTCCAAGCTCCAAGGCGTTGCCTTTTGCCAAAAACCTCTTAACACATTATACAATTTTCGGAATTTCATAAGTTCGTAAGTAATACAGCTACTTAATTGGCTGTGCCCGTGCTGTGGAATAATTATCCTTGAACGTGTCACAATACGGATAGTGAGTCATGAACCTCGAGGAATATGTGGTAAGCTTCACGTTCACGTCACGTTTTCCTATTTTTCTTTTCCTATTCTCACCAAATATGGGGGACGATTTCCCCGAACAACAACCTATACTTACACTATAATTTAGGAAGTCCCTACAATTGTACCTGCCAGCTCATTCGACCCTGGTGCAGATGCGAAAGCTCTACGCAAAGCGATGAAAGGTGCCACCCAAAAACACTATGCATGTACCCATCTAGCATGATAAACTTGAAACATTTATGTTTTAGGATTCGGGACGGACGAGAAAGCTATTATTGATATCCTCACCCAACGTTCGAACGCCCAACGCCAAGTTATCGCCCAAACGTACAAGAAGGGACTCGGCCGAGTAATTTTGTTAATACACCGCTCAATTTTACTGTGTGTTAATTTTCCGAGAAAATGATGATGGTTGTTATTGTTTGTGTGTGGATGTGTATAGGGTGAAGGCGATGACGATCCCAAAAACGACAGGGTAAGCGAATGCCGTCAAATTCTAACACTGTTGGCTTGGGATATGCATGCTTAAAACGAAATAGAATTGCATTATCGTATATAGTGCAAGCAACCATCATCATCCTCTCGTGTAAGTATGTAGACTAAATTATCGTAATTCCCCAGGATCTTATCGAAGACCTGAAATCCGAGCTGGGCGGGGACTTGGAGAAAGTTATCCTCGGTCTGATGCTCCCAACATACGAGTACTGCGCCAAGGAAATCAATAAGGCAGTCAAAGGCCTAGGTAAGATTAACTTACTCCATAAGAAGTGTTAATTAGGTAGAAATATCCTTATACTTCTATATGACCGTAGGTACCGACGAAGAAGTGTTGGTGGAAATGATCTGCTCTCGCAGCCATGCGGAAGTTCTGGCTATTGCGGCTGTCTATAAAAACCGTAGGCTGGAGTCGTAACTTAAGTTGACTTTGAATTAGCTGAGTTTTTCTTTTCTTTCTAATAGATTACGGCGAAAGCTTAGAAGATGCCATTGTGGGTGACACATCCGGTCCTTTCCAGCATCTGTTGGTTATGGCCATTGCTGTAAGTCCCCTGCTGTCTAACCTCAAAAACTGGCCATTTAATCTCGTTATTCATTAAAGGGTGGTCGTGACGAGCACGGCGTGGATCCTTCCAAAGCTCGTGAACAAGCTGAAGCTCTCTTTGCTGCGGGTAATGGATTTGGATTATTAAAGCATCCAATCAGATAAATGGGTACAATTTTTCATCTAAAGGCGAAGCTAAACTCGGCACCGATGAGTCTGTGTTTGTGCAATTACTCGGCCAGCTTAGCCAGCAGCAACTGTTTTTACTCTTCGAGGAGTACAAGAAGGTATCCGGCAAAACTATTATCCAAGCTCTGGAGGCCGAGCTCAGTGGAGAACTTCTGTCTGGTCTTTTAGCCATCGGTAATCTAGTATCTTCGGAAAATTCAATTCAATTCTATCGAAAATTTGGTTATCTCTTACAGTGAAGTGCGCCAACAACAGGCCACGCTATTTCGCCGAAAAATTACAGAAAGCTATGATAGGATTTGGAACCGATGATTCCACCTTGATAAGAATAATTGTTTCCA
This sequence comes from Lepidurus arcticus, assembly GCA_003724045.1. NCBI lineage: Eukaryota > Metazoa > Arthropoda > Branchiopoda > Notostraca > Triopsidae > Lepidurus > Lepidurus arcticus. The sequence continues at coordinate 37,728 of RJJA01000282.1, read as the reverse complement.
GATGCGAAATCGATTTGGCCAATATCAAAGCGGAATACGAACGCGATTACGGCGTCACTTTACTCAGTGCAGTAAAAGTAAGGTTATTCAGTCACAAACGCCCCCTAATTTAAATTTTGCCATTCTATCATATTCAGAGCGAAACTTCCGGTGACTATAAGCGTGCGTTGGCAGCCATCATCGGCTCGGCATAATACAGCGCAATCAAATGGAATTTATTTCCAAAGCCTCCATCATGACGTTTTAGTTTATAAACATATAATGTGCTTCCTTGTACTACCGAAATATTTTCAAGATTTAGAAAATACAGCGTTTGCATGACAAAATGCCTCTGACCTCGTTTTTTTAACATCTGCTACAGGGTGGCAAGCTATTTTGGTTGAAATGGTAACAAATAAACCAAACAGACTGTAGGGGCGACTAATTTTCTGAAGGAAGTGGGGGTCGTAAATCGTTTTTAAAACGAAGAATGCAGGCCATGAGGGCAGGAATTTGGCGTAGGAGGAATAGCTGATTTTTGCCTAACACTCTACAAAGTCTGAAAGACCTTGTCGAGAAAAACTCCCCACCCCCAGCAACCGAAATCTTCTCGCTTTACGGCCGGTTCTCTTCGCGTTCAGTCTTCATCTCACTGCCTTCCACTCCTGAACGTGTTTTGCTGTACCATTGCCAACCCCGGGCAACTCCATTCTTTGTCAAAGAAACCGAACAAAAAGTGACCTGAAAGTGAAAAGGGCGTTGTCTTCTTCCAGTTCCAACGCCGAATTTGTAAACAAGCCCCGCTTATCTGGAATTAACTTTTAATTGTAGTTATCCCGATCAAACTGATAAAATGGATTTGGAAGAATACATCGTAAGTTACTTCGCTTTAAAAAGATTACAAGAATTTTTAACGCGTTGGCACATTGTGGAATTCGGCCCGAAGTCACGTCCCTTGGATTATTTATAAATAAAATTTGCCAGCATGCAGTTGCAGTTGCAGACATGACGTCACGGCTAATAGATTCATACTTTTCTTTGCTCTCCCTCACCCATTCTTCTCCTACGTTTTTCTCTTTCCCCTTTTCATCTCCGGTTTTTCTTTCCCTCCAATTGCGCTCCCGGGTTGTAACAATTGCCGGTTATTCACCTCACATATTTCACACACATAAGAATGTGGCGACAAACATTCCACTGTCCGATTTCTCTTTTTTTCCCTACAATTTGACCCGATTCTAATATTCCCCATGTTATAGGAAGTTCCCACTGTTTTCCCTGCAGCTGATTTCGATGCCGTAGCAGATGCCCACGCGTTGCGCAAAGCGATGAAAGGTGCAGCAAACAAATATTCTTTTCGATGTTTTGATTACTCATCGACTTGCTAGGTTTCGGGACTGACGAGCAGGTTATTATCGATATTCTTACTAAAAGATCCAATGCGCAGCGGCAAGCAATTGCCCAGGCGTACAAGAATGAATTTGGGCGGGTAAGTGAGTTTCAACAACAATGCACTTTTGTTTACCCTTTACAGAACCACATTTTAATGGGCTACTGTTGATGATGATGGTTATTTTGCGCAGGGTGATGGCGAGAAGAAGAAGGAAAAGGTAAAAAACCCGTAACCTTTCCCCAAAATATCGCAGCTTTAACTTGCATTCTCACCAAGGTCACAGTTCGTTCCGTCTGGCTTAGCTTCACTTAGCGAATTATTAAGGATGCTCTTGCTTTTCTTTACATTTGTCAATTTCCTAAGGTAGCAGGCTATCCCACTTTCTTGAGCAAAAACCAAACTTCCAATAACCATCATCATCCCCTTGAATTTTTATAAAAATTCACCCAAAATGTTCAACACTTGTCCTCCCTCCTCTATTAGGACCTGATCGAAGACCTAAAGAAGGAATTGGGTGGGGTCTTCGAAGATGTCATTGTGGGCTTGATGCTACCTACGGCCAAATACTGCGCTAAGCAAATCCATGCTGCTATTTCCGGCGTGGGAACGGATGAGAGTCTGCTGGTTGAGATGATTTGCCCGCGCAGTCCCTCCGAATTGCGCCAAATCGCCCAAGCGTATGAAAAAAGTAAAAATAGGATCGAAAGCTCTAACCTTAAATATGCTAAATAATTTCTATCAGAGTACGGCCAAGGCTTAGAAGAGGCTGTTGCGGGAGACACCTCAGGCGATTTCCAGAGACTAATGGTCCTGATCATCCAAGTAATGTGTTCAAATTAGCGTGCAAAAACAATTGTGTTCAATTGAGTGTTTCATTCCCGGTATTTTACGAACGAAGCAGGGAGTAAAAGACGAGAATACGGCCGATGTAGAGGCAGCCAAGGATCAGGCAGCGCTACTCTACAATGCTGGTAATTATTTTTTAAATTGCCGCCTATGTCGCCTAATGCTGGAAAATCGCACAAAAAGGTGAGGGAACAATTGGTACCGACGAGGAGGTTTTTGTGAATTTATTTGGGCATTGCGGTCAGCGTCAGCTCTTCCTGGTTTTCGAGGAGTATAAACACATTTCCGGTCGCACAATCGAGCAAGCGTTGGAAGAGGAGTTCAGTGGAGAACTCAAGAAAGGCTTGTTGGCCATAGGTATAAGCTTTACTTCAAAAATGAGAATGACAATTAATGACTGTTTCTTTTACATTGTCTAGTCAAGTGTGTCCATAACCGACCCCGTTACTTTGCTGAAAAAATCCACAAAGCTATGGACGGTGCTGGAACCGACGACGCAGCTTTGATCCGGATCATTGTTTCTAGATCTGAAATGGATTTGGGGAACATTAAGGCTGAATACGAGCGCGACCATGGTGTAACTCTTTTAAGCGCTATTAAGGTAAAGAAAAAAATAAACGAAAATCTTCAATTCAATTTTTAAAATCTCGATTTCAATACATTAGAACGAGACCTCTGGTGACTTCAAACGAGCTTTGGCTTCTATCATTGGAGACGCTTAAAACAACGGTTCTACCCTTCCGATCACGGAGCCTAGTTTTACTACAAAATACCCAAAGAGGCAGCTTCTTGTTTTCATGTTTCCAGCCAATTTGACCTAATTAAGGAAATGTTCCTTTTCTGTGTACTTCTTAATGGATACTTTCTTCCGTGAAAAAATAAAGATACATGTCTTATTCCTAAACTTATGTGCTTTTATCTTGCCTAAATTTGTCCATGTAGTGTTGCTAATCTGATAAAACAAAACACGATTTTCGCTAAAACATATGCACAGCTGTGACGTAAGCCGAGTTGTATGGTACAAACAGATCAATATTTCATGCCGTCAGGTCTATGCGCTGGGCATCAGACAACTCCCCGAAGGCCATTATTTAATTTGATAAAAAGCTAATGAGACCTTGGGACGGATAGTTTCGCTTTCGGAAAAACTGGAGGGCCTGAGGGAAGTAAGCAGCTCTTCCGTGACGACGCCTTGCCGTCGCGGGCGTCCTGCTGCAGTAAGCGTTACATTTCCCAGTGCTATAGAGCAGCCTTTTCTCCGGTCAGTACGCCATTGAACATACTATCTGCCAGGTGCTCTCTCGACATCTCCCACAAGTGAGTCCATTCTATTCAAGCTTACAATTTGACAGCAAAATTTGAAAAATTCTGTAAGTTTTTATTTCGCATTAATTTCCTTAATATATATGAAATTAAATTAGTTCAAAATCTCTTCGTTTTAGACTGAGACTCTTTGTTTTCGGTAGATTGCTATGGAACTATCGGACTTTTACATTGTAAGTATATTAATTAACAGCCTTAGTATTTCCTTTAAAACTAAATGGAATATATCGCAACCGGATGCGGGGAACATTTTTCAAGTAGCACTTGCAAAGTGAGTCACTCCCGCGGAATGCTGGAATCCACAAATTACTGTCGGCCAAGGTTGCAGACAACCGCAACGGCTCGCATTCTCACATGCAATCAATACTAAACTTTTGCTTTTTCGTACTTTTTCGCAAAGGAGGAGCCTACGGTGATCGACGCAGAAGACTTGGACGCTTTGGCTGATGCGAAAGCCTTACGTGAATCTATGCGTGGGTTAGGCACGGACGAAGCAGCCATCATTGAAATTCTCACGCAACGGTCCAACAGCCAACGACAGGAAATCGCTGAGGCATACAAACATGAATACGGCCGCGTAAGTACACTTTGCTTTTATTGCTAAACAACAACCCTACTTTCGAGAAAGGGTAGAAATTTATTGAAGTCCCCCAAATTTGGTATGGAAGTGCTTTAACCAAATTTGGCTGTTATAGGATTTGGGAGACGGCAAGAAAAAGTATAAGGTATCTTAATATCTTTAAAAACTTATTTACGCAAAACAACTACAGCTTTTCGCCACTGTCTTTGGTCTCGAATCGGTCTTTTTCGTAATGTCTGTAACAGCTTGTGTAAACAGTACATTGTATAAAAAGCTTGGGTGACTTTCGGAATATTTCTGGGCAGTTTATATATATTTTTTAATTGTGACTTATGATGGTATACTCTTAGGACTTGGTGGAAGATCTGCAAGCGGAATTGGGCGGTAACTTTGAGGCCGTCATAGTAGGATTGATGACACCGACAGCTGCCTATTGTGCCAAAGAAGTGCACAACGCCATCAGCGGGGCCGGAACTAGTGAAGAGTAAGCTGTTTAACTTGTCCAGTATAGCTTTATTAACACAAATTTTGTACATTACATTTTTCCAAATAAAGCTTTATTAATGTTTTTCATATTATAGCGTACTCGTGGAAATGCTGCTAGCTCGCAGTTACGTTGAGGTTCAGAGTATCGTGGGGGCCTATTCCGAACGTAAGAAATTTCAATAATGAATACTTGTTCCGAATTATACATGACGAATACGTGTTATGACTAAAAATTTTCTTAGTTTTTGGCGAGTGGTTGGAAGACGCAGTTAAAGGAGATACTACTGGGAGTTTCCAACGCTTATTAGTTATGTCGATCAATGTAAGATTTACGACTTACTCCTCGTGGCTGATGTTTTGAGTACGATTTTATTAGGGTGTACGAGACGACGAAGAAATAGACGTGGAAAAAGCTCACGAGCAAGCCGAATCGCTTTACAATGCAGGTATAAAACTATTTTGTTTTTTTGCAAAAACGAACTAAGGTTGGAATGCTTTACGAATTGCAAAGGCGAGGGGACGTGGGGCAGCGACGAAGAAACGTTTGTGAACTTACTAGGCCATTTGAGCCTGAAACAGCTGTATTTGGTATTCGAAGAATATAAGAAAATTTCCGGACGTACCATCGTGCAGGCTTTGGAGGACGAATTCAGTGGCAGTATTCTCTCAGCCCTTGTAGCCGTTGGTAAATATTAACATTATATACGATATTATATAAATTAAATAGGGTAACAGAGCAATAACAAAGAAAAAAAGAGTAGACAAAACGAATAAGGAAAACATAAGATTATAAAATATTTAAAGAAACTTTAACAAAAAATACACCATTGCTTAAATATAAAGAGAGAAGTTATTCAGGAATAGTTAATTCAAAAAGCTTCTCTCCGAAAAACAATCTACTACTTCTTCGACAATTTCCGGTTTTTGAGCAAGAAACGTTAGAAGAATCACAGGGGAATATTTCAGACAAGAAACAGTTAAAATAAAGAAATACAATTGGATGCAAAGTGAAATAACGAAAAAAAATAAGAGAACGTAAAAGCTCGTTTCAAGAAATAGCATGACTTATTTCTTTTTACAGAACTTTAAAACACTGAAAAACTTTTTTTAGAAATAACATATTACTAGAAATTTTTGAAGCATTAACAGAAATTTCATGCCAGAAAAAGTGTAATTATCCTAAATGAAAAAGATAAGTAAGACGTGAAGCTAATAAAGTTTTGTAATAGTGAAAAGCGTACACAATCGTCCTCGTTATTTTGCCGAGAAATTGCACTTAGCTATGGATGGCATGGGCACTTCGGATGCAACTCTGGTTCGTATTATTGTCTCCAGGTGCGAGATCGATTTGGGAAGTATCAAGAAAGAATACGAACGAGATTATGGGGTCACTTTGCTAAGCTCCATCCAGGTTAAAACTACAGCAATTCCATTTAAAAGCTAGCTAACAAATTTTTGTCTCTGCAGAATGAAATCGCAGGAGACTACGGCCGAGCTATTGTTGCGCTCATTGGAGGCGCTTAAATATGTATACGGGATGCGGTTGAAGAGTGAAAACGAACATTCTATAAATTGGCACCCTTGATACCGCCCAAATGTAGTGCTAAAACTTTCGTAACGGTTTCAAAATGTCTCGGCGCTCATTCCAGAGTAACGAATGAAAAACGTTTGCTTACCTTTACGACAGTACCGTATCACACATGTGCAGCTTCTCTTCGCTTGTAAGTCACTGTCCGTCCAGCATGCTCTCTTTTCTCAAAATCAAAATTTTACTTTAAGCTTATAGCTCCAGTATATTTCATGTAAAAGAAAGAACTATGTCTTATCAATACAAGAAATGTGAAGCTACAGTAAAACCAAACATGAACCACAAATAAAACAAAATACAGTAGATGCCGCTTATTGTGATCACGTTTGTCAAGTGAATATCGATTCCATTAAGCGAAGATTCTAATAACCGAAAATCGGAAATATGCCATAAAAGGCTACGATCAATCGGCGCGTGAAATGAACTGGCTTGTTTAAGCCAAAGAAACAAAGCATCTCGTCTCAAACTTTTTGACACTTTCCCAGTATGCTATGAATTTTATCCTTTTGAATCGGGTTCTTTAAAATTCGATTCCAAAGCGACTGTACCAGCAGTGATCACAATAAGCGGCATCTACTGTATTCAGTTTCCAAAAAAGGATACTTGACAGAAACTTCCTTAATAATTATTGAAAATAAAGAAGCCGCTTATTCTTCAAAAGTCGACCATCTCATAGAAATGCTGAATTTCCAAAGAAATACTGCCTTCTTGAAACAACTTTTTCTTTCGTGACAGAAAAATCGGAACTTATTTCATTTTCTACGTTTCGCATTTTAGGTAGACCCCTCACAATCTGAACAGAGACTTCTAGAAACCGAAGCGAGTGAACGAACGCAGGCGAATTGCCCGGCATCAAAATAGACAGCCACGTGATTTCAGGAAGCTGATAATTTTTAAGTCTAAAATTCTAAATCTAAATATTTTAACCTACTAAGCAAGTCAACATGACGGAATGCGAGCAATCGTCGGTCGTCTTTGCAAAGCTGTTCGGTAAGCAAAGCTAATCTTTTAAGTCAATCCCCACGAATAGATCATGCTGGCAACTGATGTAGGACTAATTTATTCTTCTTTCTCAACATCAAGCTCCTAGTTTTGAGCCCGTGGAACCTGTGGGCCGTTGGTTTAAGGCTTGGTGGAGTCACCATCACAGAGCAAGAGACACTTCCGTCCAATCTGTTGAGACTGAGAGCGATTCTGAGCAAGAGGAGGAAGGGGAAGTTGAAATTGAAGATGACGTACAGTTTCTTAGGAGTTTGGACCCACGAGAATGGAAGGTAGGTCACTTCCAAATAACTGAGCAAAAAAAATCTTTAAACGTATCTTTATGTTAGGATCAAGATCATTATGCCGTCTTGGGTCTGAAAAGTTTGCGTTCCGCAGCTACCGACAACGACATCAAACGAGCTTGTAAGTTGTTGTTAGCAACGACCGAAGCTAATGGCCATTGCCATTAATTATTATTTTCTTTGTAAAGATCGCCAGAAAGTATTACGCCATCACCCTGACAAAAGAAAGGCAGCTGGCGAAGATATCCACCCTGACGATGACTATTTCACGTGCATTACCAAAGCCTACGAAATTCTAGGCACGCCAGCACGTAGAAGAGCTTATGACTCGGTTGACCCTGAATTTGATAGTGACGTCCCACCAAACAACGCCCATTCTAAAGCCAATTTCTTTGCGCTCTTCGGTCCTGTCTTTGACAGCAACGCTCGCTGGTCGATCCCCCGTCCTGTGCCTAGATTAGGTCAAGTGGACGCTAAACGAGAAGAAGTGGAAGCCTTTTATGATTTCTGGTACAACTTCGAGTCTTGGAGGGAATTTTCTTATTTGGACGAAGAAGAAAAGGACAAAGGACAAGAGTGCGTTTTCGTTTAAAACTAAAAAATTTCTTGAGTTTGACGGAATTTTGGAACTGTTTTTAGTCGTGATGAGAGGCGTTGGATTGAAAAGCAGAATAAGTCTGAGCGTGCTAAACGCAAGAAGGAAGAAATGAGCCGTATTAGGGAATTAGTGGATAATGCATATGCATGTGACCCTCGAATTGCCAGGTTCAAAGATGAGGAACGCCAACGCAAAGCTGATGCCAAAAAGGCTAAACAAGATGCTGTTCGCGCTCGCCAGGAAGAAGAGGATCGAGTAAGCAAATACCTTAACCAATTTCTAAAGAAGAAAATAAAAATATTAATAGCATAATATAAATAGTGGAAAAAGACGAGTAATAATCATAGCAATATTAATAGTAATATTAGTACTAATATATTGTATAATAGAATAATGTATTGTTATTATTTCTTTAAACTTTTATGATTGTATTATTGCTATATTATTATTCACAATAATAATTAATAATGTTAAATTCTTAGCGCAAACGGCAAGAAGAGGAAGCGGAGCGTGCTGCGAAAGAAGCTTCTGAAGCTGCGGAGAAAGCTCGCACCGATGCTGCCCGTAGAGAGAAAGAAAGCGCGAAAAAGGCCGTAAAAAAAGAACGCAAGCGTCTACGAACGTTATGCAAAGAAGCCAGTATGTACGCCGTCAATCCTCAAGAATCACTGACGCATTTAACAGAAGTCGAGCGACTTTGCGAGCTTTTCAACGTGGAACAGTAACATACCAATTCATTCTTTAGTCTTAAATTACCCTCCCCCGGCTTCTGTTGACCTAGTTGCTAATTAATGCTAATGAACCAGGTTGGAGGAACTAAACAATGAGTTGGAGCAATGCCACCCTAGTTTGGAAGCTGGCCGTAATAAGTTCATTGCTGCGGTAGAAGTCTTGAATCAGCGTTTAAACCAAGAAAAGGAAGCCGTGATCAAAGCTGCCAGCAAAAGCTCAGTAGCCAGTTCCAATACTGTCGATTCAAAGGCGTGGGCACAGGATGATATACAGCTACTTATTAAAGCCGTAAATGTATTCCCTGCTGGAACCAATCAGAGGTCGGTTTCTCTTTCAAATAAAAATTTTAAAAATAAAACGAAATTTAAAAGCCGAAGAAATAGTCGCAAAGATTAGAAGTTTGCTATTGCCTTTGACAGGTGGGAAGTTGTGGCCAACTTTATTAATCAACACTCAGCACAAGGTTCTTCTGTGAAGCGAACAGCCAAGGAGGTGTTGGCCCAAGCCAAAGATCTCCAAAACACCGATTTTTCCAAATCGGCGCTGAAAGAAGCAGCCAACAAAGGGGCGTTCGAAGCTTTCGAGAAAGATAAAGCGAAGGGCACGCCCGCACCTGCTTGTGCTGATGAAGCTGCTCCGTCACAGCGTTTCGACAGTAAAAAAAAGGGGAAATGATCATTTATATGATTTTCCCTTCTAATAGTTTAAAATTCTCGAGCGTGTAATTACATATTCTTGTTCCCCTTTAACAGCTCCCGCTGAGATGCTGGGAATAGGCCCACCCTGGACATCCGACGAACAACGTCGACTGGAGCAGGCTTTGAAGACTTACCCAGCTTCCGTAGCAGATAGATGGGACCGCATTGCGGAAGCTGTGCCCAATCGTTCCAAGAAAGAGTGCATGAAGCGTTACAAGGTATTCACATAACAACAGTTTTAAAACAAGCATAACGACACATTCCCACACTTGTTTACCCTGTGGCACCCTGCTGTTCCACGATATTTTTCACAATTTCCATGCTATTCTTTTCTGAGCCTGTCTAATGTCTTTTCTCTCTCTGTTCCTCCATTTCCAGGAATTAGTTGAATTGGTGCGGGCCAAGAAGAATGCTCAAGCCAGTGTGCAGCAACAAGGGAAACCCAAGTGATACACGCCAAGTAAATCGGAAACAAGAAGCAGACACATGTCAAAGGAAATCAGTTGTATAAACTGCTTAATACAAGCCTGACGTGCAATTGCGTCTGATACAGAAACCTTTGTGACAGAAACTTTGTATGCGGTTCCGTTACTCGCATAATTTTGAATGTTTATACAAATTGTATGCTCATATATACTGACCTGCTGAAGCTATCACTTTCGCATCTTAATGGGGGGTAGAAGAGTAGAAAGCGGGTTTTTGAAGCGAAAACAGGCGCAACGTTAAATCCAGTTGGGTCTGGCTAAGAATGGGAACAATCAAAGCCTCGAACTCATTAAGCTCCAGATTGGGTTAAAATTGAATGGGAAGAAAATGCAGTGCAGAGCTTGTGTTTATATTTATTATTTTCCACCCGATTTCCTGTTGCGACGTTGTAAGAAGATTGCGGGGGAAGGAAACCAAGCGAAAGGGGTAAATGGTTCAGGTATCATTTGTCTTCTTCAATTCAACGGAGCCTTTATAACGCTTGACTTGGCTCACGTACAGGTGTGTACATGTGGAATACATTGGAGTTTGGGACGTCCCAAGCAAAAGCAAGAAGGCGGGATAATGCGGGAAGACGGATGAAAGATCAGATTGAGCCGCTTGCTTTGATAAAGTAGGCAGGTGTCATTGACACTGTCCGTCTTAATTGCTATTTTTTTTAGCCCTTTTCCTTTTTTATCAGCACTCTTAATCGAATGTTCTACAAAAAGTCAGACCAGAAGTTCTCGCTACAAAATAAATAGACAACGCATGCTTGCTGGCTTACTCCATTTTTTTGGTACTATAATGCTGCATTTTCTGTCGTTGACATTTTCTTAACGGAAACATGGCTGGATAGATATGCTGCATGCCACCTAAAGAATTTGGGTCCGTTGTGGGACATATCTTATTGTATAAAAAAAGGCCATATTTCCCCCATAACTTGCGTCCGGAAAACTGGCCCACAAAATAGAAAGGAAATAGAAAAAGAAATGGGACTTTTTGGCGTAGCAAATACGGCTTGGCGGTAGTAGAGTCGACGTGGTCTTTTGTATGCTGTGTTGTTATATGCATGTGATCAATGATCCACTGCGAGGTTGGAATTGGAAGTAAGCCTTTTCCACTAGTAGTTTGTTGTTGAAACGCGCGCTCCATAACTCCTAAAAGCGCGCAAGTGACAGATTGCAGACCTTATTTTTTGCATGTCTGTAAACTGTATATAGCTCTTGTAGCCCGGAAAATATGAAACGGACATTTCGTTTCGCTCCGACCGATTCCACACGAGCCATAAAACCCTGCATTTTATTGAAATCTAATCTTTTAGCTTAATACAAAAGCTTATAGTTGTCTTATAAATCAAATTCCTTAGAAGTACACCCCTCACAAAAAGTTCCTTTTCCCTACGCACGCAAGCAAGCTGGAAGACAAGCCAATATTGTTAACTGTGGCTTCTTTTCTGGCCTGCGAGATAAGATAAAAGCAAAACATGTCCGTTGTAACGCAGACCGCTATATAATGTCGACATTCCGTGGATTCCATGTGAAGTGCAGATCACGGTAGAAAGTCGGGAAGGATACGATTAAGAAATCAAGAGAGAAAAAGAGTTAGCTGGACGCTTCCCAGGGCCATATCGACTGTTCTGAAGTACGCATTGAGGAGAATGACATGGCTATAGGGCACAATGCACGGAATAAGGGAAAAGCAACTTGGGAAGCAACTTTCGATGCACGACACCCAACTAATTCATGCACGCCACTAGAGGGAAAATACATATCTCTAACTGCTTGTCGTACTAGCAGAAGTAAAAAATAAAGGAGCCAAGATAAAGTTTGTGTTTTGGAGCTCATTGAGGAAACATAAGTTGGAGATACGTAATAGGTTTTTTAGGAGGTTAAATAGCTGGGGTAGGAAATATATTTTTTTGGCCAGCACACGGGAACAACTGCACAGTTAGACAGGGGAATTTTGAAACAGCAATAATAGCTAAAGCGTGGCAGGGAATTTTCCATGTGGCTTCTTCTTATCTCCCAAAAGGCTTCTTTTCCCTTCGTTTATTTTTTCAAATCCTTTTTTTCTTGTCTGGAACCACGCAGAAATACAGAAGCTTTCCTAGATTGTTACGTCCCTTTGAGGCTGCGAGACAGGAATCGTCGCACGAATTATATACTTTCGGAGTCACGTTACCATGTGATTGGGGAGGCGACTGCGATTTACAACGCTGTGCAGTAATTCGCTAATGCAATCTTCATGAGCTCCTAAATGAGGGTTCCCGACCAACGAAAAGAAAAGGAAGGGTGACATACCAGTCCATGATGCTTTTACACAAAAAGACTTCCTCGGAATGACCACTAAATTGCCATCGGCCCCGAAAGTCCTAATACTAACGTCCATTTTGCACTTAACTACAGTCCATGGTTATACACATCCAGTGTACAAGCATGTATACTATAGTAATAGCATGTAATAGTGTGTAACCATTCTAAACAACGCAGTACATTTGGAATGTACAAGTTAAGAGTATAATGTGTGCTGGAGACAAGTTTTAAGACAATGTGGCCAAATGAAGAATTGATAAACAATTCTTTATTACATGTCTAGAAAGAAATACTAAAACTAATCGTATAGCACCACTCGGAGGCGTAAGTATACTATAAGTTAAGCTATGAATATATATCTTCCACACTACTAAATCAGCCATTTGGCCTCATAAACGTATACTTTGCGAACATAAGTAATGGCGATACTAAACGATAAAGTACTGTGGGATATAATACGATAAATAAACGACGCGCACGAAAGTAATTAAAGGTGATTTCTGAGATAGCTTGACCTCGGCCAAGTCAAAAGTATGTACCCACAAGTGTGAGATCCCCCCAATGTAGAGTTTAGGGTGGTTCGGTTAGGAATTTTCTTTCTTTTCCTGCGTGTGCTTTATGCATGTGATTCGCTAAACCCCTGGTTTTGGTCTGATATGTCAGAAGAGGTGGTGAATAACGGCATGTTCGGCGCCGCGACGCCGGGCCCCCCTTGTGGAGCCGCTCTTTTACTGCACACGACGCTGTTCTAGCAGTCAGTGGACGACCCTGCAGGACTTCGCACGCACAATCTTCCCTGACCTGCTTCACCCCAAGTCATTTCTCTTGCAACTTCTAGCTTCGCGGATACGGCCTTTCTTAGCTCTCTTGTGTGTTGACATACCCTTTTTTTGACTCTGCCACGAAATCTATGTAAGTTATTCGTTTTTCTTGTACCTTCCTAAATTAAATATCCTTTCAAAGAAACATGTTTAAAAAGTGGGTCAAACAAAAGTGCTCTAAGACAGAAAGGCAGCTCACCCTATGTATGATTTGCCCAATCTTATAGGGAACGTAATGTCAAGTACAGGGATCATTTTGTTCTTTTACTTGTGTTTTAAAAAGCAACAACTATACTATAAGTAGTGATATAAGAGGATGTTTGACCAAGTCGCCAATTTTTATCTACAAGCCACAGCCTGTTTTTAGCTCATTATAGCGATTCCATAAATAATAATAAATAGGCGGAAATAACGAAACCACCATCTTCCTTTTCCTGTGGGACAGAAATGGGAGAGTGTGGTGGGTACATATACCGAACGGGTCGGATTCACCTCCCATTGTTCCGGCTTTATAGCTACTTGCGAAATTGCTGAGACAGCCCCTCGAAAACCACCCTTCTCCCTCTGCCTTCTTCTTGTGTTTGAACCCTCAGAGCGGCCCCAAGGCATTTCTTCCTAAATAACACACATCCCTCAACTGTTACTGAAAGCCAAAGTCATTGTTTGCCCCGGGGCTCCATCATCTCATAACCTCCCCATCTCTTCAAACAATACTCTTTGAGCTCACCTTTTCTAATTCTTCTAATACGTTACGTTAAGCCAGCAATCCTGGGCAAATATATGTTTTTTAGGGGGTATAGCTTGGGCACCATTCTTATTTAGATATGACGAAATGGGTTAATTATCTCCCTTTCGTCACCTCATCACCAGCCCCAGATCCCCATTCTTTTGTTGGAAAACGCAGCTAGCATTATCAACTTTCGAATACTCGATCTCCATTATATTGCTCCTGTGCCTTATCGCGGTCATCAACGGCATCTCAAGTCGAAACCCCTCTGCCCCATCTCAATCGTATTTAGTTTCCTGGCAACCAAATATCCCATGGGTAATAATTTACGACGGGAAATCAACGATCGACTTGCTCTCCCTATATCTCTCTTCCGCCTCCGCTCTTCCATGAGTTGGACACGAAGTCTATCGTTTAGCAATGCAGAAACTCAATTTCGAATGGTATACGGGATGAATTGCACATCGATAGGTAACGACAATGACAGTAGAGTACAATCGAGTTTCCACATGCCCCACGTATCAAACGATGAGACTAATTATGGCGGTATTACACCTGCCAACATGCCACGACCACCGACTGCCTTATATGTCTTAGAAAGTCCAGTTTCAGCTCCAGTTGAAGTAATATTGACCATACCTCTTTCAGCAGCCTTTCTTAGATAAACTATTCCTGGATTTGACCATCCGCGTTAAAAGGCCCGAAGTACCGTTCGTGACGTGTATCTTCTCGACAGGTTTAATACACGCCAAGGACAGGCTGATGAACAAAGTTTCTCATCTTTAGCTTATGCTTTCCTAAAGTTGCCCCAGGGGATCCTACCCTTCCACATCGCTGAGGATCCGTGCCTCGGGCTAAGAACCCCTTGGTTAGGTAGCTAACAGCTATACTGCCATTGGATCCCCCCAAGGGGAAACCTACCTTCTCCCCACAATTACGTTGAAAGCTTGTTACACGTGTGGTTTAAATAAGTATCCATGAGACGCGCGACTGCCTCAAGCTGTGTACCGCAGCTTGCTTGTGAATACTGAAGCAATACGACGGCTTTATTGGATTAGGACTCGCGGGTCAACTGTATGCAAAACCAACATAGACTTCAGATCAGCAACCAAGAAATGGTCAAGGAACCCGGGGAGTTTGCAAGTTTCGCGTGTCCAAAAACTGAAATTTCAAAAATAAATAAAAATGGGGTCAATTCCCAAGAAGCAATCCCTGGGATCATTTTCTTTTTGCTCTCTTACCGTCGCTACCATGCTCTGGTAACGCTCGTCTCATCCCCAAAAAGAGGTAAGAAAATCATATCTGACTCGCATTGCAACTCGGATTTTCCTCTGCCAAACCCAATTCCTTGACGGGATGCCTTTTACCCCCTTTCCCTGCCGTCAAAATCTTTCCGAGTTGACGAATCTTAAGCTTCCCTGGAGACCCCGGCCATATGTGGATGTGCACAAACTCCACACGGGAACTATCTTTGTTGTCTAAAATGTTTCTTGTGGGACAAAGGAACCCACGGAAAACAAAAATTACGATAGAAGCGCTAACCACTACAACTGCAGAATTCGTGGCCGTAAATGGTGTGTTCACCAGACCATCGTCCCTAAAGCCCCTAGGTCGCGGAAAGTCGTCCTGGGCTTGGGATGTTATTACGACCCTGAACTTTTCCCACCGAAAATAAGCGACTTTACCTCAGAGCTTAAAATACGTAGTGAAATTTCACAAGCACTGGCGAAATCGAAAGATGCTAACAACCTCCCGACTGAGCTTATTACTGCGTCATCTCTCATTAAGTCAACACAAGGTCTGCAGCATGAAACATAAAAATAAATGAAGCAACTTTACGGGGCAAACTGCAGCCTAGAACCTTCATTGTACGGTACTGGGAAGCTCTACCTTCTTCGTGTAAACTTGTAATAATTTTTTTTTCTGGGGGGGGGGGGGGGCATAACGACCTAGTCTGATGTATTACTTTATATACGCTACGCGCCGCCATTAACTCCCTATCATTACCCGTCCTCTTGTAATTTTTTTCTAGGGATAATTAAGTACTGCATTAAGTAGTAAAGGGGACGAAGCGGTTCGTAATTTACTGGCGGAAGGATCGTAAATTTCCTCCGTCCTAGTCCTAAATACTCCTCAGACTTGACTTTCTTTTTTTTGCGACTTTTGCGTCAGTTTTTTGCCGGGAGAGCAGGTCCCTGTATTTACCCAAGCCAGGCCAAGTTATTTTGCATGGGTATTAGCAGTAATCCCTTCTCTGCTCCAGAAGCAGACCTCATACGTCTTACTTGCCAGGGTTCGTGCTATCTGAGGATCAGATCGTGGAAACTACTCGGGTATACTTCTCGTCCCCCGCAAAATAACCCCCATTCTTGAGACCAAACCTTGGTCGTATAAGTCCTTGGAATAACCCCACCTTCGTTTTTGTGGGGGCATCCTCTTTTTCTCTCTCTCGCCCCTTCTCTCCTTTGTTGAAACTTTGGGACTTTTGGAAAACCCAACTTTTGGGGATTAACATGAGGCAGATATGAGAGCGCTCGCTAAAGCTCAGAGCGAATAAATCCTAGAAGTACAAGTTGTCAGAACCGTGTTTGCCTAAGAAGCTCAAATTAAAGTTGCTGAATAACTATTTATATTTGTAGAAGACGGACTGGGAAGCAGATTGGGGCCCACGACCCCAACGCGGGGGTGCAGTTCCCCCCGGCTATTAGGAGGGCTGGGTAGCAAGCGCCTTGGATGACTTACGCACCTTGCTTAACTTTGGACCCTTTTTAATTGCCCAAATGGCGATGGTTATGGGGCCATTGTGCCTACTTCATCCCAATCAGGCTACCTAGAGACCCTACGATGACGCCATAACCGCTTATCCAGGGTTCCGTGGTGCTGGACTGAAGTCGAAGCCATGAGTCGAAGGATCTTGGGAGTGTGCCTGCTCGCGGTGGTGACGCTGGAGGGCACATGGGGTGCGGTGCAGATACCCGGTGACGTTATCGTGGGAGGGCTGATGCCGGTCCACGAGAAAGGTGATAAAACCCAATGCGGGACACACGTCTACTTACGAGGTATCCAGCGAGTGGAGGCGATGCTCTTTGCGATTGACCGCATTAATAAAAATCGTACGTTGCTTCCCGGAATCAAACTGGGAGCTTTTATCGTGGACTCGTGCTCGCGGGATACTTACGCCTTGAACCGGTCCCTCGAGTTCATCCGTGCTTCGCTCAACACGCTCGACACGACCGGTTTCGAGTGCTTGGACGGGTCTGTTCCGCGACCGCGGACGCAGAGTGGTACCGGCCCCGTACTAGGCGTGGTCGGCGGCTCATACTCGTCCGTCTCTGCCCAAGTGGCCAACTTGTTGCGGTTATTTCGCATTCCCCAAATTTCCCCTGCCTCCACTGCCGCCAGCCTCAGTGATAAAAGCAGATATGAGTTCTTCGCCCGGACGGTCCCTCCGGACACGTACCAGGCCATAACCTTGGCCGATCTCATTCAGCACATGAACTGGACCTACGTTTCCGCCATTGCTTCCGAGGGCTCTTATGGAGAATCCGGGATTGAGGTTTTCTATAAAGAGGTCGCCAAACGCAACATTTGCATCGCAGTCAGTCAGAAAATCCCGAGTACTGCCGGCGACGCTTATTTCGACTCCGTTATAAGGAATCTGCGCACAAAGAAAAGCGCTCCAGTGGTGGTTCTCTTCACTCGCGCGGACGATGTCAGGTAACTAAAAAGCAAACACTCCTCCAAAGTGTTTTAGGCATTCACTACACTCAATCTATAGTTTCTTTAACGAGAAAAACGTAGAGCCAGGACTTGATCTTACTCAGGATTTTCTAAGCTGGGAAATTCGAGTTGACTTCCCCATGGAACCAGGCCAGAAAGTACATAGAGGGACCCAAGCACATATAGATATAGAAACGCCTCGCATATTTCTTTATTTTCCCCACCGAGTCAACGGGAATCCTCAAGCCTTTCTGGCGAGTAAACAAACACACCATCACCGCAGAATACGGGTAGTATATTCCCGAAGGACGCACGCGAGGATGATGGGATGAAAAGCCTTTCCATTTTCGTCCCACAATACATTTGCCAAGAGAAGAGCAAACGAAAGAACCCCCACTCTGTCCTACTCTCGCTCTCTCTCTCTTTACACTTCCGTGCTCCGTCGTCGCTGACAGGTATGTAGCCTACTGACGCCAAACGATTTTCCTGTCTTTATTACATGGACATAGTCAGCGTCTTTTCCCCCTTTTTGAGCAACTTGCAGGCGTGAAGGGATAACGAACCAGATTATATAGTAATTCTGCGCTTAGTAGCTATTAAGCGAGCTCGTACAATACTCGAACTGGCGGTACGAAAACGCATAGATTGTTACTTCTTACCTTGTCCATATGGACACTTTTCACCGACAAAAAACAGACCATAAACATAGCGTTCCTATAGCGACATTATTACACACGCTATAATTCAAGTGCAAATGAAGGGGGTAGCGCATTTTTTCCATGTTTGCAATTAGAGCGACCTGCTTGAGCTAGCATAAAGAACATACATGTCAACATTCACCCAGCAAGATACGAAATTAGTCGACGTTTCATTCGTAAATATTGGCAATGAAAATCCCCCTGTTCCGGCTTATTTTCTATATGATGCTAACTAACGCCTTGAGAGGAAGTCTGAAAGGAGCCAGAAAGCTTGGGGAGGCTGCGGAACCTGGCTAATGCGCTGATTGTTTGAGCAAACAGAGTAAACAAGCAATCCTTGTCCTGAATATTGAACTACTCGTGTTACACGAGTAGGAGCAAAGCAGGAGACGCATGTACGTTTCTTAGTCACTAGTCACGCAATACTCGACTTGTCCAGGCATGCGGAAGTCCCCTTAGTAATACTCTTCAATGACCGACCCATATTCCTTTCTTTCTCAATGGGTAAATTTTAAATGAATCCCAAGCGTTTTAAACACGTACAAGGATAAAGAATCCGTCTTTAGAAAGACTAGTAACTCTGATTTGAAGAAACTGGATTTCATGGGAGACCAGGATCGTACTGCACAGTTACAAAACGAATCACAGTTGTAGTTACAATACGAGGTAGTTTACCTACTAGGGCTCAAATGGCATTCCAGAAGAACTTGCAATACCCTTTGACATTGCGAATGGCAGTTGTAGCGACCGGACTTAGGATAGGGTTCGCAGGTCAGGAGGCAGGAGGACACAGGAGAGTTGGTGATTTAATAAACGCATCCATGACAATAAGTAATCTCATAGCCCCGGACATCACAGGTAGTGAAAGAAACCTTTCACCGGCTTTCAAATAACTTGACTGAGCTGCATCGGTTCATCCATTTGGCCGTTTTTATTACGTATCAGCGTGAGTAAAGCTCTTGGGTAACTTTTATTAAGAATTCTCTTATTATTTTACATATTGCACTTTTTATCTACGAACTACTAGGCTTCCTCTAAAGAAAACTAGAGTAATGCCCTGTCTCGAAGTTGAACTGTTGGCGAAGGCTACTATACTGCTGAAAGGTGTTCGGGTTTGTTTAAACAGCTTCCGCATTGAAAAGTGAATCTTTTCTTTTGATAATCCTAAGAAGGATTGCTCACGGTTTGTTCAACCATCTACAATGATAGCAAACATGTTTAAGATCTTGAATAACTTTAGAACTGCACGGGCCAAATGAGTTATCCATATGGCCGCGCATTGTTCACAGATGATCACATTTTGTGTTTTTGATAAAGCATCAGAGCAAAGATGGCGCCAACTTAACAGGATGCGAGTGAACTTCTAGTTCTACGCCTGCCAATTTTCCTCATTTCAGCTCGCGGGCTCATAACTAGTCTAATCTTTAGCAAAGTTATATATGTAAGAGAACGAAAAATTAAGAGCACTCATAAACTGCCATAAAGGTGTTGGTTCGCCCTTTCCTAATAAGGGACCTAATTCCTGGGAGGCAATAAAAGTTGCAAGTTCTAATACGGGGCTCGTTTGCATCGTTGCCAAAAGCTAATTCCCCAGCTGGCCCAGATAAAAGCTCCAGCCAAATGCGAGGGCCACTGTACACAAAATACTGATTTCTTTCAAAAACTTCCCCAACCCTTTTTACCCTCAGAAAACGCCCACTGTAAGTGCTTTCCTTTGATCTTCTTGGCGTAATGGTGCAGTTGTACTATAGCCCCTTTCTTTTCAACCAAAACTCTTATGACCAAATGAATATTTATTTACCTACACGCCCCATCTGTCGGCCTGTAATTTAAAAAAAGCTTCAGGGAAAGGGGTGCTCCCGTTGTAGGCCTTTTTTACGTTCACATTTGCCTGCTTCGGGAAATCAGCCTCCATTTACGAGCTCAGCGGTACAATCGAGCTCTCCCAAAGTCCAAGAAAAGAAACGCCAATAAATTTCCTTAGAATGAAGGCAATTTATCTCCTTTTTTTGTCCCTCTGCGTAACACCTAAAACCAGCCCCGGACGCTTTCTAAACCTGAAAACCTCCATCGGTCAAACGTCCAACAAGCATGGCGGGAGCTACCAAAACGCTGCTTCTGTATTTCTTCTGTGCTTAGTAATAATAATAATAAAACTTTTTTTCGGACTCGAGGTTGGTATTCTCGACAGGTTGAAAGGGAAACTTTCTAGCGAGGTGGGGGGTAACAATGTTCTCCTTGAATGGACATGGGACTTCTTTTTATCCTCGGAAAAAAGTTTTATGTATGGCCCTTTCGTCCCTGGAATCTCATTTGTCTTTTCTTTTTTTCGTGTTCCCGTGTGTGTTTGAATGCGTGTCTCTCAACTGATACTTTATTTTTGTATTTTTTCGTGTGTCTTTGGAAATTTCGCTTGGGCGGAGTGACGTTGACTCTGCCCTCCTCTCCTACCACTTCAGTGATCTTGATAGATAGCTTCACGAAGAAAGATTAGGCTCGTTCTGTGCGCAAAGATAACAGGCGTAAAGGGTAGAATACTGCTTAAACATGGGAGGAGTCTCCTCCTTTTTAACGATTTGATCAGAGCTGGAAATTATCATTTCTTCTTGGGGTATTATTCAAGAAGCTTTTTGTCGGCTTTTGTTCTGTCTGTGTTTGGACTTGAGACGCCACTTCCGCCTGAGCAGATATAACGAGGTTTTTATGCAACGGGCGGCCCAATCTTCCACCGCGGATGGTTTATACACACACACACACACACATCGTTCGCCCCAGTTGTATTCACATCTCTAGGCGCAAGCTATATAGACTCTTTTTCCTTTCATTCCCCTCTTTCCCTCCCGGCCCCCTCCCGAAAGTCAAAACTCTCCATCCATAAGATTCTTTGGCTTTTTAAAGGTTTTGCCCAAGGATCTCCAACACCCGATCGATCTGCAGTTTTACTTGGCCATCAGAAGCTTTTCAGCGGGCTTTAAGGAATAACTTCTTGAAACGGTTCCCAAAAATCACTCTAGACATTACCTCCGTCCTAAAATATTCATGTGATCATCTATAGAAAAGTCTTGGAGAAAGTATTTTTTTTTACAAACGATGGAGTGGTTCCTGGTACGAAAAATCCCCGAAATGCGTATACGTTCCTGACAGATTGTTTCAATTTGCTCTGCGCTAACGAGATCTCTGGAAGATAAAAGACTTTTAGAACGATTGCTCGTTCTAGAAAACGAACTTGTGGATTATTTACAGCAAATAACTTAACTTAAAGCTCGTCGTTCTTTCTTCTATTAATGCCGTTCAGCTACAGAAAGAAGCAATGAGAGCAAAATCCTGGAAATTGGCTAATACAAATGGAGACGAGAACAATTGTTTAGTAAATAAATAATACTTTCGATTACCGGGTTCAGTAATTGACAACAGCAGATATTTTGTCACAGTAACTTGACAGAAAAAAGGAAGAAAAAACACAAATCGAAACAAACTCCATGCGTATACGTGCTAGCTATATAGGGACTTGGTAATTTCGGTAGCTACGGGCGCAGGAAAGAGGCTCAGGTGACAAGCGCTTTAACACCCTAAACTATCATTAAATGTCCCTACGGGAGTCTCTGCGTTAGAAGACCATACTTTGTATTCGTACACATGAAAAACACGCAACCTACGTTCTAATAATAATCTGAGCGCGATTTCAAGTTTACAGGAAAATCAGTCAGGAACAAAGGACGTCATCCAAAAGGTCACCGGCGATATATTAAGGTTCGAATAGAAACCTTTTCAAGAATTTCATTTTATAGCAAAGTCGTTATAAACGGGCAAAAAGACTGTTTTCCCTAGTTCTATTGGAATTTTGTTTTCTCATCCTGATAAGTAAAATGCAAAAGCTTTTCTTGGGCTAAACTATACGGTTGGCAGATGGCCAGTACTATCGATCTCCCAAGTTCCACAGGCTTGGAGTTTTCGTCCTCCAGAAGCTTTCAATCTTCATGTCGTGCTCAAGTACCATCATGGGTGGCCTCCGCGTCCTTCCCCGGCCGCCGAAGAACCTTCCTTGGAGATTTCCCTGAAAAACAAGGAGTTCCACTGGGCGCCCGGGCTCAGTACGCTTGTACAACTTCTAACTTGTCAGCATAGAAGGCAGAAACCCCCAGCAAAAGACAGCCGAACGTTCCCTATGTATACCCAAAATACTGGCCTTTCTGTTTCTCACCAGGCTGTTATGAGAGCATCCATATGTCCCGAAACACCACTTCGGCAAGCCAATGGGACATCTATCATGTATGACAAGGAAAAGTCGATAGAGCAATATTCTCCTCAGCATGTATCTTTCAGGGTCATAATGACCTAATCGGTGGGAAGTCCCCTACATAATAGACCTAAAAGTTCTGTTTTCCGCCTCCCGGTATTTCCTCACGTAATCAAACCCGGAATTGAATAGCAGTAATTATCTTTTATAGTTAAAGATTTACTAGAAAATAAAATCTCCAAACTCATTTTCATGTGATTTCCAGCAATTTTCATTGGGATTAGCATTGTTTTTCTATTTTATTTATTAGTTTCCTATATGTTTGTTTACTTTCTTGGGTCTATGAAAGATATTTTAAAGAGCAATAATTTTGAGTCGCTATAACACCCCCCCCCCAAAGAATTTGTCGTAGAAAATGGAGCAAAAGCATCTGGAGTTTATTGACATACTATTCCGTCTGGCACACGTAGTAATTAGCTAGTAAATAAACGCCACAAAGTAGGATTACGTGGCTTTCTGACGTCAAAAATCTTCACGTCTAAAAGTTCCCTAGAAGCTTTGTTGACTGTGTTCAGCATGGAAATAAACAGTAACCATGGTAACAAGGGATGTAAACAACGCTATTTCGTCTGTCATGTCATGGCCAGTAACTCCTAAGCGACAATGAAAAAAAATGGGACATTTGTTCGAAGGTAGACTGCGAACCATCCAAATCCCAACGTGTGATTGGATGGTTGTGTTCCCTTTATAAGCAATATAACTGATTGGGTGGAAATGTCTTCTGATCTAACCAGAACTAGCGCCTGCTTCACCTTTCATATGGTCTTATTTAGGAGGATTTTAGGAGCCGCCAAACGGCTGAATGTGGCCGACAAATTTTTGTGGGTAGGCAGCGACGGGTGGGGCCGCCAGCAGCAATTGGTGGCGGGTTTGGAGGACGTGGCCGAAGGATCCATCACGGTGGAATTGGAGTCCAAGTTTATCCCCGATTTCGAAGACTATTTCCTGTCGAGGACGGTGTCCAACTCTCATCGAAACCCCTGGTTCAAGGACTTCTGGCAGCAAGTGTTCAACTGCACTTTAGCCCAGAACTTACCTCCGAAGACGATCCAATCTACACTGCCTTCCGAAGTGACGACTTGTTCGCCGCAGTTACGTCTCACGCCAAGCCTGGGCATTGAGCAAGACTCCAAAGTGCAGTTTGTCATTGACGCCGTTTACGCGTTCGCCCATGCTTTGGCGGCGCTCCAACGGGACGTTTGTTATGGAACCAGTCCTTGTCCCGCCCTTCTCAGCTACGATGGAGGGGATTTCTACCGGAACTATCTGCTCAACGTCTCCTTCGAGGGTAAGTCCAGCGGAGACGCTGAAATTTGTCAAAATAATACAGAACTCAAAAAGCTTTTCCCAGACAACGACTTGGGAAATTACTCTTAACTTTAGTTTTTATGGCTCTTCTCAGGCAGTATATGGCAAGTTTCCTTTTTATTTCTTTGACGGTTTACCATAAAACACCAAGAGAAGCTCAGCGAATATTTGCGGATTTTTTAATAAAACCGTCAAATATTGGCGGAATAAATCTGCAGAAATGGCTTGCACGATCCAATATGTTAACTATTACCAAAGCTAAGAGATTTTTTCCACTTCACATGCTTCTCTCCCCAAAGAAAAACTCTACTATCAAAAAACAGATCTGCAAAGTTCATAGCCACAGTGAAAACTTTCCTTTCTGGAAAAAAATCGATAAAAAAATCGTGAAAAATGTTACGTAAAACTTGTCCCGTAACCTTCGACTTTTATCGACGTTAAACGACCGTAAAGTCATAGGGTACACAATTATATAGGTAAACACTCCCCTCCTGGCGAGATAGAAAGCTGAGTAGAAAAAAGCTCCCTTGCGTTAACGAAAAGATGCGTTCCAAAGGACAGAATCGATGCTTGGCACGGTCTCCAGTCAATTAGCTATGAATCTATCAACGGTAATCCATCATTTTGCCCCCCTCTTCCTTCGCACTAGTCTGCACTATACGTAATTCCCGGACTAAAAAGAAGGTGGGGAAAACAAAAGAAGACCGATCAAACCTCCCATATACCAATAAAACAAAAAGAAGATCCCTTATTACAGCTGCTCGGTTGGCTGTCCTGTGCGAGCTACCATCTTCGCCGTAAGAGGTACGGGAAAACAAAGAGGTACGGGAAACACTGCAGGAAAGGACACAAGAAACCCAGCATGCCAAAAGTACCCAAAATCTTCCGCTCACAGATCGGTGTGGCGGACGAGCGATCTCCAGCTAAAAGCTTTCTCATCATCTGATGACTGCCAACAAAGAAAAGAAGGATATCCCCCACTCTCTTGAAACCCCACCGAGCAGCAAATTATACCGCAGTCATAATAATTCTTCCAACTGACATATGCCCAGCCGTGAGAAATTAAGGCTCCCTCTATACTTCCCAAGCTTTCCCGTAAGATACATAGAAGCCCATACATAGGCTTGGTCGCAGTTATGGATTGCTTGGTCAAGCCACACATTTCTTCCGAAGAAATTCTCACGGAGTTAAAAAAAAATTTAGTAAACAATAAGGCAAGAGCAACTAACTCGATTGTGTACGGAGTTTTTTTTAATACAAAAGTATGTCACAACTTTGTAATACTGAAAAAGGACTGCGTCCTACATTTCTGCCAGTCGAATTTCATTTTCTGGAAAAGAAACGAATCAAGTTTGTCAAGCAAGTGTTTCCACATTTCGACACAATCCTGCAGTGAGGCCAGCAACGACCAAATATTTTCCAAATTTCTACCATACCATACTGTATTTTTTCTCCGTGAAGTAATAATAGGATTCTTTCAGACATTTCTTCGCTAACATCGTTTCCTTTTTCGTCGCCCCAAGTTCTCGCTCTCTTTTTCTTAGCGTGCCATTTGTGCATCTTAACTGGGACGTAAATTAATCTTCTTTGCGTCATGATTCAAACAGACCTTCAAGGCGACAAGCATAATTTGGGTACACGCGCTCCGCCGAAACGAAAAGTCGTGTAACTTCCTAATGGGGTGACATAGGAAGGTCTAGCAGAAGAAGAAGAATCATAATTCCATCACGATGACGAGTCTTGCCCTTGGGGTGGCAATAAGGAGGGATGAAGATGAATATAATTTCCCAATTTTTTCTCATTCTTTTTTTTTTCTTCTGCCTCTCTCAGTCACTATCCTCAGGTCATTTGTTCTTTTTCAGCCCTCCCAAAATCTATGTATTCATCTCTTTCAGCGCCGATCCTTTTACCCCGCGCGGAGGGACGACTCACCCAAAGAACCCCGAGAACAAGACAATGACATCATCTG
The DNA here is from genome assembly GCA_003724045.1 of Lepidurus arcticus. Lineage (NCBI taxonomy): Eukaryota > Metazoa > Arthropoda > Branchiopoda > Notostraca > Triopsidae > Lepidurus > Lepidurus arcticus. Next base: position 11,902 of record RJJA01000282.1, on the reverse strand, counting down.
CTACAGCTTGGGCTCTAAAGATGCTGTCGATGCACCCAGGCTTTTCTCTTAGATTTCTACTATCCCTATTTAGCCCCCCGAAGACGTAAATCAAGATTATTATTGCTCTGTCACACAGAGCGGGTTCGACTTAGGGTGGTATAAGGGTGTGCCCCCTATAAAACGCCGAAGGGTGTATAGGAGCAGCAGGTCATCAGGTCAAGCTTTTCCTGCCCGTATAATCTTGTAGTGCAAAAGGTCGTCTCGGTAGGAACACCCCCTTCCCTCCGCTCCACCAAGTCCCTTCATACGTCTTGCTGGCAGAGATGAGAGCCCCCCGTCGCATGATTACAGCGATGAGGTACCGTACTGGCCTTTATAGGAGGAAGTACAAGACACGCCCCATCTATAGATCCAAGCTATATAGATAGACGGAGGAAAGACTAGAGTTTGATGGTAACAACAAGTCAGGGTTTGTTTCTAGCTGGCTGCTTATTGATTATCGATGACTAGATGAGGCATGTGAAGTCCCTCCCTCTTACCCTTTATCTTCCCCGAAAAGTACAAAGTGCATCATGGTGCCACACAACTCTTTGATAACGTCTTGATCTTTGCAGTATGACTGTATGAAGAGGTCTGAGAGAAAAGCGAGGAGAGTTAAACAGGAATACGTCATATTCTAGCCGTGTGTTGCGGGTTGCGTATATTACAGGAAGGAGGGCAGATAAATCGATGACACAAACTAGGAGTTATTAGTCCCACGACTGCCTTGGAATAGCAATGATACAGAAATGAGCGTAACATACAAAATATGAGGAAAACCCCAGACTATTAAAAGTGCGACATCAAGGGAGGGAGTACGGCTGTACTTAAAAGGCCCACAAATAACTGTTACTTCCGGAAGCACTGATGGGTACTTAATGCACTGTGTTCTGTGTTTTATAAAACCAGTAAGTCTTGGCCATTCGGGTATGTACACAGCCCAGGCCTTTCTTTTGCGCTCCACGTTTTCGTCCTGTTTTTTTATATATATTTTTTTGGAAAGAGGAAATACAGTATAGCGTTAACTACCGTCGAGACCTGAAAAGGTGCTTCCGACGCTGGAAAATAAATGCCGCAATAAATCGTTGTTCCACTGCCTTGTTCTTTACGACATGTACACAACTATTTCCGGGCAGACATATGTCAAGGTATACATCCTCGAAGTGTACAAGAATGTATACTCAACGTGTCTGTGGTATTTTCACGTCAAGCGACACTGTGGAACAGAATACTGCAATACGTTTTGTATTTCATTTAAGAAAAAGAACGATAAGTAAATTTTCTTACTATTTCCTACTAACTTTCCCACCCCTTTCCCACGTTCATCATAACAAAAACAAGCGAAGCGTCAAAGCGTTGCCGCCTGGCGTGTTTCATTGGAGGCAGTAAAAAAGTGCAATTTAATAAATTAGGCTAATCCGTTAGGCTTTCAAAGTTTTTGTATCCATTAAATTAACAAACAATACAATTTACGTACTAGATTTTGAATCATTTCTGCTCGGCACTGTTGCGCAACACGCCAGTCAAGGGTCAAGATACAATCTCAATTGAATCGCGCCTCTCAAGCCAAAAGTCAAGTGGGCAGGACGCCAGTCATGCCCTCCGGGCGGAACCCTTGACTTGAAGCTTGACTTGCCCGTCTATGACTGGCCGTGTGAACCAGGCTTTAGAAGCAAAAGCTTACAATTGCTCCACCCATGGGGCGGGGCTTGCAGAAAATAAACAAAAAACAATATACAAATTGTTCGATATTGACAACCACTTATTCTACTTACAATTATCTAGTTGTAATTCTAAAAAGATTGAAAAATAAATTTTAGCTTTAAATTAAACTTTTCTATCGTAAATTAAATATTTCAACGCAATTTTACAACTATGGCATAAAAGGTACCAAATACCGGAATTCCCTTTCGCAGTGAAGACAACGGCGTTCTATATCATCTAACTTTCCTTTTCCAATTAATTGCTTCAGAGCCTACTTAGCAACTTCTAGTAGAGGCTTCACCTTTAAACAAAGCTCTATGACAGCTGATAATCTCCGACCTTTACAAAAGCCTACAACGCTGTATTTAATACAACATTTCATATACAGCGTTCATTCGTCAAAGCTCGACGCTGCGCCCCTTTCTGAAGTTCGAAGAGTACACGTGCTCAGTAGAATTAAGATCAATTTGAAACGGAGATGAACGGAGCAGTAATCAAAGATAATCGCATCAGTTCTGACGGCTGGGACAATGCACCAACAACGTGGCTTGGTTCTATTACATTCTAACAGGTTATGTAAGGGACATAAAGAGTACGTATCTCTCCTTCTTTATTATCCTTTCCCCTCTAACCCCAAAGGACAGAGGTCCCGCGCCCTTAGGTCCTATTTCTGCCACCTTTATTTCCACATTGCACCCCATTCCTTTTTCGTTTCTGTTTTTTTGGCTCTTGCTCAGACCTGTAGCGAGCAAAGATAAAAAAACGGTTTAACTACAAGAGTCGAAGATAAATGATAGCGAACTCGCCTTGGCTCAAGGGCAATCGGAAACTCTATAGCCTGAGGCTACACAAACGATTCTTCTGCTCCTACAGCCCGAAAAGTCTCCCATTAAATCAAAGATTTCTATCGCTGGCTTTGTTTGTTCCCCAATGTCATTTTTCCCAACCTCTTTCAGATCTGTATCATTGTCCCTGGAATTGCTCAAGATGGCAAATATATCCTTGGCTTTCCCCACATTACTGCGCAATATAATCAAAGCTGAACATGCTTGACAAAACTACTACAGCTATGTAATCAGAACTCTTTTATACTTTTCTTTTCAACAACAAAAAACCCGAGTTCGTTGGGAAAGCAACCTTGGTTTGTCAAGGTCAACCCTAACTATGTTGCAGAAATATACTTTCGCAATGCCTCAGAAATGACGCACAAAGAAATAAAGAGGGTACACAAAAACGACAATTGCGGCTACACGTGGCATTGAGCATATCGACTCAGGCAAGGCTGTTTTTTTCACTTACAAGAATATTATCCTCCTCAAATTCTATGTTTGTTACGGTAGCTAAAGGCGACAGGGACGCCGGCAGATATACAAAGGTTTCGTGTTATGCAGTTATATGTTCGTGTCTCGAACTTACCGTTTTCCACCCACGGAATCTCCCATTAGCTCCGAGAACAACAGGCTCAGAATGCTATTGCGAGGTTCGCATGTCTACAGTTCGCAAAGTCAAAGTTCTCATCAATTCCTCGTGTCTCTTGTCTTCTGGAAGACCTATTTCGGGCCCCACCGTTTAACCACAATAGCAGCAAAAACGAAATTTGGCTCCCCTATTAAGCTCCATTACTCCCTAAAACCCTTTGTAGAATTATTCATTATTGTATCACGGTGACGATATATACATACGCGTTCCATCTATACGTCATACAAAAGTTTCCCAACCAACGAACATTGATATGGTCTATACAATGCTCCGTTTTCTATTTCTCTCTCTTTTATTAGTCCGATTTGGAGGTTTTTCGTAGAGTCTATAGATCATTCGGAAATGGCTAGTACCATTAAGGGGGAAAGAAAAACTCATGCAATGGTCGTTCCCAAAGAAGTCTTGCACAAGCTAGGCCTTTAGCAGCCAAATCCTACTTCTTTATGTGACGGGGCAGTCTCGGCCAACTTTTTTTTATATAAGTTATCTACTAGTAGAGGGATTGTAATTCCCAAGTCACGCATCCGAGCTGCTTTGTGTCATCACGTAGCGGCCATTGTGTCTAAACCCGCCACGGAGAACCTGTGATTCCTTGAGCTTCTTGACTAAATTCAAGAATAAAAAGGGAAAGCGAGAAAAGTCTACTCTGTTAGGAAAAAAACTGGATTGCTCGGGATATTCTACCAAGTTTTCGTCTATACTGTATACAAGCCTAGCTCCTTTCGTGGCCATAAGTCAGTAAGTTGCATACTCGCCATACCTATCTGTACACTAGGGGGAAATTATTGTTATTATATATACGAAAAAAATTACAGGATCGAAATCTCACGGAAGGTGTTTATACCTATACTTATATGCCCATATAACTTGGAAGAAAAAACCTTTTTAGCCAGCAACGGCATTGTTATAGCTAGTAAAACTCTGCTGTGTTGATTTATATCTGCTTGCTTGCCCGGTAGGAAGGGGAGAGGGGTAAAAATTATGTAGTGCCAACTGCCAAGGTATCGTATGTCTTAGCGTCCGTATACAAAAGGACCGGTGTATTTCCGTCGTCATGCCAACCCTTAACTCCGTTGAGTTTTCCTTGTGGTTTCCACAGACTGCAGGAAGGACTTTTAGGGGTGAATAAGTGAAGAGAAAAAGGGACTTTGAATCCTGAAAAGCTTTAGTTATGGAAAGTGTTAGTAGAGAATACTACAAAAGAGCTAAATATGTGCACGTACCGCATGGATGAAGTTGAGCGACAACAGTTTTTTGGTAGATTCTGATCCGATTAGCAGAACTTTATGTACTTACCCGTTTTTCCAAGAAGTTAGGAGAAAGAGAGAATCGTAGCGCAACGAGGGAAAAAGCTTAAAAAAGAGAGAGGAAATGCGAACCATTTCCGTGATGGAAATAGCTTGGAAAAATTAGAAACAGATCCGGACACCCGATTTAGTTATAGCTATGACGGCATATGGTGTAAAACGAGCGGTTTTTGATAAACAATTTATGTTTCAGGTATGGGAAACACCACGGTGCAATTTGATGCCCAAGGAGACGGTCCGGCAAGATACCTAATCCTCAATTACCAGAAACTGCCCAACAGCACTTCCTACGATTACAAGGTAATGGTATTGATAATAGTTTTGATAAGGAGCAACCCGATAACTTCGAGATGGGGATTATTAGGTAGTGGGTAAGTGGTACCATCAGCTAAACCTGAACGCGAGCGAAATTCGGTGGACGGGCAGCCAAACGCAACTGCCGACGAGTGTGTGTTCGCTTCCTTGCAAAGTATACGAAGTCAAAATCCCAAAGGTAACTGCAAATGTTGCAATTCTATCTATTACTCTAGGAAAAACTAATATCTAGCGCTTCCAGTCCAAATATCCTGTTTCAGTTGAAACTATCGCAGTTATAAAGTGGAAATTACCCACTCTAAAGTTTTACTCAAGTATACTATACCATCAAAAATAAATAATTTATAGGGGATACATTTGGTTTGTTTAAGAGCTTTTGTTACTTTGTGCAAATATTGACGCTAGGATAAATTGAGAATTTTCCGCATATAAACAAGGTCATATTTGACTTTCGAAAAACGGGCAACGTGACCGTACAACGCGCCAATCCAGTAAATTACCCATAATAGTCGTGTTACCTATATATATATATAGTGTGGTAAAGTACAGACAGGAGCACAATTTCCAACCTTCCAAGACCATTTAACTGTAGAGAAAATAAGTAAATAAGAAAGAGCGGACGTGGACTGGAGGGGATTTGAGATTAAGTTGTATTTTTTGCCTTGTGACCCGCAGAGCGACATATGTTGTTGGCTGTGCAGTCGATGTGCAGCCTGGGAGTACAAAGAGAGCGAGTCTTTGTGTTCCGATTGCGGTCCGGGTCGCTGGCCTAATTCGAACAAAACTGGCTGCGTTGATCTGGAACTGGAATACATGCACTGGGACTCACTATTCGCCATCGTACCTATTGTCATCTCGGTCGTTGGCATTATCTTCACTTCATCGGTGATGATACTCTTCGTTAAATTCAGCGAGACACCTATCGTCAAGGTAACGAACCAAAACAAATGTTCTATTCTCTTTATTTCGTTAACTCCTTTTCTTGTTCTTCGTTTAAACAGGCTTCGGGAAGAGAGTTGAGTTTCATGCTCTTAGGCGGTATTCTCATGTGCTACGTCAACACATTCGCCTTATTAGCCAAACCCACTATCATCACCTGTGCAGTGCAACGTTTATGCGTAGGAGCCGGCTTTTCCATCATCTATGGCGCACTGCTCACAAAAACTAACCGCATCTCACGTATCTTTGACTCTGCCTCCAAATCCGCCAAAAGGCCAAGCTTCATTAGCCCACGCTCTCAGCTAATCATCTCTTGTTCGCTCATCTCAATACAAGTAAAATCCGAGACACTGAAATAATAATACATAATTATAATTATTATTACAACAATAACTCACCTATTATTAATCATTTCATAACTATTACTTATTAATATTGTAAATAATAATAATGGTAATTATTATTATCATTTATAACCTTACTTCTGACGTTAGGTTGGCGCCACCTTGCTATGGTTCACGGTAGAACCTCCGGGTACGAGGTACAGTTACCCGCAGCGAGACGTAGTCATCTTGCGCTGTAAAATCGAAGATTCGTCGTTCTTAGTCTCCCAAGTGTATAACATGTTCCTCATTCTGGTTTGCACGGTCTACGCTGTCAAGACGCGGAAGATTCCGGAAAACTTCAATGAGTCCAAGTTCATTGGATTCACTATGTACACGACGTGTATCATCTGGCTCGCCTTCTTGCCCATATATTTCGGCACCGCCAATACTTATGAAGTAACGCCAATTTTTCTCGATTTTTTTGTTAAATAAGAACTTTCATTAAAATGTACATACTTAACCTGTTTATTCTTACTTTTTATTCTTAATTTTATTTTATCTCAAAACGAAACAGATCCAAATCACAACCATGTGCATTACCATCAGTTTAAGTGCCACTGTCGCCCTCGTTTGCTTGTATTCGCCCAAAATCTATATTATCGTCTTCCACCCAGACAAAAACGTACGAAAGTTAACTATGAATGCCGCATATCGTAAACCAGGTGGTCCGGCTATGCCCACGCCCAATAATGGTAACAATTTCCATTATATATATATATATATATATATAGACGACCTATTTAAACAATAGGTGGTCTTGCTGGGTTTCTTTAATTAATTGAAAATGTCCTTGGCAGGTATCCGAAGCGAAGCTGTACGACTGCACGTGGTACAAGCAGCCAATTCCATACTCGTGCTTCCCGAACGGGAGCGAGATTCAGACATCCGCAATAACGGCGAGCAAGAAAACACAGCTTTGCTATAGAAGAGCAAATTCCGAAGTGCGAGCAGGATTCCGCGCAGTGGATACATATTATATATATACGTACAATCTCATGTAAATAGTAGTACGAGGACAAACGCCATCTGGTGGAAGAACTCCCAACTCAAAGATGACTCATTTAGGAATTTTCCCAATAGTGTATATTTCTGCCGCTAGATCGCGTATGCCTTGGGAAAAGACATTTTAAGCCAGAGATACTGGCAAATGGATAAACCACACGTTCCAATATCCATTCGATAAAAAAATCCTTCCTTATCTTCTTTCTTGCACCCGGTGACGCTTTTTGGATTTTATTTTTTTAATTTTGTGGAAAAGGGAAGGCTGATAATGCTGCTAAAAAGTACACACATTTTTATTATACAATGAAAAAATACTCTCGATCCTCCTCATCCAACTCGTCATTACTTCGGGAGTTTACCACTGAGCCCATTTAGTTTTCTCGTCGCTGAAAAATTTGGAAAATCTGACGAAAAACTAAAATTGGAAATTTCTGCATAACCGAAATGGATGGGCGACGAACGAGGGAGAATTTTGTGTTTATAAAAAAGCCTTCAAACACCAATATGGCATCAACTCAAACCATAAGTGTGTGGTAGTGAAGGTTCATAAATTATGCCCCTCTTCCCATTTCCCCACCCTTCCTTCCTCTCCAGCTTGGAGAGATAAATTTATCAGAAAAATCTCAAGAAATTAACCTGTATTTCTAACATTATGCTATTGCTGCTGCTGCTGCTACTGTACGTATTATGATTTCGACTTTCAATCCACACACACAAAACGTGCAACCGGTGGCTCGCTCTGTGAGCAGATATACAAAATACCGATACAATATTACAGCTTATACTTTGCCTTACACTCAATCCTTTTGTCTTTCCTGTATTCAAATCAAATAATTTACACCCCTCTGGAGAAATCTGCGAGCACCAACGTGATTATCCACAATACATTTCTGTAAATTCTAAAAACAGCAATACGGAAATATTGGTGTCTGGGACGTTATGGCAATATCTTTACAAGACGACAGGTCTAACTGTCGAATAAGCTGGGCAACTGGATGTCCGAAGGCGTGAACAGGAACGGAAGCTTCTTGCCCAGCCTATAAAAGATGGAATGCTAGCCTCATACACGGTACACCAGTTTCATTCATATTTGTATTTATAGAATTTTCAACGCTCGTCAAAAACAAGTGTATGATCGAGTGGATAAGACGGAAGCCCTGTGATCGGAAATTCACAGGTTCGAGACCCAGTGAAGTAAATATTTTTCGTAAAAAACGAAATATTAAGGCTCCCGTATACCTTAGCTCTGTATATGCGCTTAGCATGGGGAATTTCTGACCACTTTTTTGAGAAAACCAGAGCATTTCATGAAAAAAAATCTTTTATAAGGCTCTTGAGTTTGCTTGAGTTTGCAAATGAAGTTTGCAACTATAAGAAATACGTGACCTAAAAATCTGTTTTTCGATTATGCACTAGCTGCTAACAAAAGAAAATTTTTGCATTACACAGTTTTCAAATCTGACAAGCCGTTTTCGAGAAATCTTGGTCCGAAAGTCTGACGACTTGATTTAGTACATTGTGCTGCTACAGCAAACTGTGGTAACAAATCGTACTTTTCAGAAGCAAAACAAACGTAGAAACTTTGCCTGCAATTAGCTGTCTATTTATTTTCTTACTTTCTTAGGCAAGTCTTTCGCAAAACAACAAAAACTACCAGTGCCATCTGCAGAAACACTATCAACATACACGTAGACCAGCTTACTTCATATGTTGTATCTATAGAAGTTTCAACGCCCTGTATGAAAAGCGTATGACCGAGTGGATAAGACGCAGGATCTGTGATTGGAAGGTCACAGGTTCGATCCCCGGTCGGGGTACTTTATTTCGTAAAAAAAACGAAAATAAAATGGCTTCATCTCTCTCTAACCTTATGCCTTCCGGCGAGGGTCCTATTCTTATATTCGAAATTGTGTAGCTTCGGCAGCATGAGCTCGAATATCAGGATTCGGAAACCGAGCAGGGGAGCTGGGAACAGGGGAAGCGAGGCTCTCATTTTTCCACGATTTTTCAAGGGGACCCCCTTGATACAACGTTATTCCTTATGGAGAAAAGCCCCTGAAAAAGCTTCCCCAGCTCGAAAAGGGGCCACGCCCCCTTTTTGGCCCAATCCACCAATAGGATTCGTCCTTTTTGAATAGGCCACACCCCTTTTAGCGGATTTAAAAAAAAAAATCTTGCAAAAATTTCCCACATTTTCTTTTTCTATTTCAAAACATTATAAATCGTACAACAAAAAAGCACAATTTTGGAAAGAAAAAATTGTACGGGGAACATTTGGGTACAAAATAAGTAAATAGGGAATCCCGAGAGGAAGCAGAACATCCCATTTACATAATTTTTAGAATCAAATTTTTTTAAAAAAAAAATTTCAAATAACAAGAAATGGAAAACTGAACACTATAGCAACGTTTGGGAAGGAAAATTTCACAAGAAAGCACAAAATAAATTCGGAAAACAAGCATGGTAATTCTACTCAATTTTTTTTTTTTTTATAATAACACAGAAAGTCGAACTCCAAAGCTGCAATACTGAACCTCGGGACCCTTCCAATGTGTCAATCTTGCCTTAAGGTATATTTGAATAAAACCTACCCCAAACGTCTTACGCAAAAATCTGCAATAAAAAATTCGTTTAAAAGCAACCTAAGGTTTTGAATATTGCCAAGGTTTTCACTGACAACGTTCGATGAAAAATGCTGCTGCTTGGTAAATCTGGAGGGAATACTGAAGATTACAATAGAGGTTGTTTCGTAAGGAAATATTGGCGGATATCTTGAAGCCCATATCTTGGTGGATATCTTGGCAAAGATCATTTGAAGCCATAATACGCGGAAGACCTCACGAATAATGGAGCAACGGAAGCCTCTCTGCTCTATACGTTAAATTGCCGGACATTTTTACGCGATTTACCGCAGCCAAACCTCCTAGCATATCTTGTGCCCTCTGGGTTCCATAGTTCCACCAGTGACTAGTTTATGATGATAATGATGATATTCGGTATTGCAGCTGGAGAAACAGCCATTAATGCTCTCATGGAACACCTTTTCGTATTAAATAGCACGAAAAGAACAGTAGGGATTCCAAGAACGAGGCCTTTATAGAACACGTAAGAATAAAAATAAATATCTAGTTCACTCAATTTAAAAAAAAAATACTTTGCATAGTGAAGGCCGAGGGTGAATTGCTGAATTTGATAACTTATGCAGCTAACAAGAATCTTCGTCTTCTTGTGATGTGGGTGGAATGTGGCGTCATA
>RJJA01000281.1:2444-80155 GCA_003724045.1 Lepidurus arcticus | reverse complement strand
AAAAACACATGGACCTCAATGCTTTCCGTTAAGGCTACCATTATTAACTATAAGGGCTTGGAACAGGAACTTTGCGTTAATCTTTACACGACACCCACCATATCAAGAATCGCTTAATCGCCTTGACTGTAAAAGGAAGGATTTTTTTCTTTTTTTATGTTTTCCGATTAGGATAGTAGAAACGAAGTTTTCTTCTTTGAGTTACGGGATTCCGGAGCCAACAACAATCAAGGGAGGTAACTATAGCTCCACATCTAGATTTTTTTCTTTTTTACCAAACCGGAGCCAACACAAGAACACAGAAAGCCAGAATGGTTAACTTTTTTGCAGAGATCATTTCCAAATTCTAAATAATCCCAGCCGTCCCAAAACGAGGTAATAAACGCCGCTTAAATAAAATAAAAAAATGGAAAAAATGAACAGAATGAGCTTATTAAGGATTGACTCCGTTTTGGTTTAACTACCAAACTTGTAACCGTTTTGTTCGCCAGGAATCCGCGTCAACTTAAAGACAGACAATCAAGAAAGTAATCATAAACACGGATAGTCTTGGAAAAATAGCAGGTCAACAAGCCCTTTGCCAAGGTCTAAGGTTTGTGTGAGGAACTTTTGTGTGAAATTGTAAGGATTAGAGGGATAACGCCCCTTCTGCACATAATACTCCAGGAACCCATGAAAAAATATCCCTTTTTTCAACAGTGAGGTAAACGCCGAGTTATATAATTTGTCCATCCAATCAAATATAACTCACAAAACACGCACTTTTGTTCATAACATTTGCACCAGGTCAGGCAGCTTCACTACAGCTTTTCTTTGTTGTCCTATCGCAAACGCACCCAAACAACCATACGCCATCTTGTTTTGGTGCCAAGCGAAGGTGCACTGGATATTTTCTTAGCGTTTCAACCGGCAGGAACTTAAAAGAGAGGCGGGCTGTATCTACTTCTCCCTTCTCCCAACTAAACGCCCAATTCTCGAAACAAATCACAGTCCATCACAAAACAAAACAGTCTTATAATACAAGCGTTACTCATCCGGGATGCCATCTAGCGGTCTCTTTTGTCCCTATGCACTGCGATCCACACCAGTTACTCGTTTCTATCACAAAAAGGGCCAAAAAACTTGCTTTCGAATGGTTTGTTGTGTCGCTTTGAACCAAAAAACGGTCACAGGAAACTCCAACCGAAACGCAACTAAAAACGTGCTTTATGACTCGCAAATACTTGTAAGGGACTGATTTCTTTGTCTGCGCTATATACTGATGAGGATGGAGAAAGTTTTACGCTTTCCTGTCTCGTTTGGTGATGATTGGGGCGTGGCGAACGCTAATCAATTGAGGTAGTAGTTTCACTACGAGATTTTGAGGGTTTTCTGAATGAAAAAAGGTGGGAAAGCCTGTCCTGTCGCGCTTTTTATTCCGTTTTAACGGCCATGATCCCCGCAGGTAACTGAACACCACTCGCCAAACGGGCGCTGGTCGTGGTAGCTGCATTGTACGTGAGCGACAAGGGCAGGGGCGATGACGAAGGAGGAGACTGACGCAACAGCTGGCCGTAATGCCCACTATGACCAGTGAGGGGATGGGTGGTGGTGACCAAGGAGAGCGGCAGCGCTCCCATGGGCGGGTCGGGCGACAAGGGGGAAGAATTGAGGCCGGGCAGTGACGCCGGCGGCGTGATCGACGCAATGGAGGAGAACATGGCGGTCGGCGTGGGGGTGCACGGGTTGCTATTGCTCTGGCTATGACCGTGGCCGTGGGACGGCGACAGAGACGACGGCGGCAGGAGACCCATGGACGGACTGCCGACAGCGGCGCTGGGCGGGTTGATCCGTTTCTCCTTTTGGCGCCTTCAATACATGGCAATCACAAAGAGCAAAGAACATACATTAATTTTGCACTCCGTACTGAAAACTAACAAACAAAGTTGTAATTCTTACCGATTGCAGAACCACACTCGCACCACCTCCTTCTCCATGCACAGCCCGTCGGCCAACATGGTGATCTCTTCGCTGGTGGGCTTGGGATTGGACAGGAACGCTTTCTCCAAGGCGACGCGTACGCTCGTTTCGATGCTCGTTCGCTTCTTGCGGCGACGCCCCAACGCGTCGTTGCCGCCCCCGCCACCTAGCGGCGAACACATCCCGCCGTTGCTGGAGCCGCCCATGTTGCTGCCGCCGCCCGATCCCACGCCCCCGCCTCCGTTGCCGCCCGGACCAAAGCCGCCGCCGCCCATATTGCCGCCGTTACCGCACAGCGACGCGTCGGCGTCTTCCAGCCACTTCTGCAGCAATGGCTTCAGCTTGCACATGTTCTTGAAGGACAGGTTCAGCGCCTCGAAGCGCGAGATGGTGGTTTGCGAAAAGTCGTTGCCATACAACTTGCCCATTGCCAGCCCTACATCGCCTTGAGTGAACCCTGAAGATGTTTAAAAGCAAAAAATTAATTAATTAGTTCTATGATTTCCATCTTTTTCTTAAAAGGTAAAATCAGAAAAAATCAGCACATTAAAAAAATGTAAAAATAATTAGAAAAAAAACTATTCAAGTACGAACAGGAAACGAGGACTTGATAAAAAAATGGCTGAGTAGAAAGTTGAAATTAAATTTTTTCAAAATAAAATAATTACTTAGGAAAAAATCAGCAAAACATCAGCAAAAAAAGCTATTGAAGTGCGAACAGGAAACGAGGATTAGATAGAAAGGTAAAGTTCATCTTAAAAAAGAAGAAGAAGAAAATTACCTAGTTTGATTCGCCTTTGTTTGAAGGTTTTGGCAAACTGCTCCAATTCTTCCAAGTCGGTGGTTTCCTCGGGGGGCATATCGTAAAGGGGGGCTTGGGAATGGGTGTGTCCGCCATGGGAGGCCATAGAGGGCGTTGTTCCTAGCGGGTGGGTGGACGCCGAGGAGGCGGAGGAGGACGAGGAAGGAGTGCGAACGATGTGCGGGTGATGGTGATGGCTGAGATGAGCGGGCGAACGGGGCGGTTGACTATGGGGTGGGAGGTCGCCGAAATTGCCTGCAGCTGTGGCCGCCGAAGTGGGCACACTGGAGGGGATGCTGCTGCTGCGGTGATGCTGTTGCTGCTTCTGCAATTGCTGGAATTGCTGAGCAGCCTGAACGATGGCTTGCTGCACTTGACTTTGGAAAAATAACTGGGTTTGCTGATTCAGCGCCGGATTGGCGCCTTGTTGCATCAACGCCATCTGGAGCTGTAGAGATTGCTGCAGAGTCTGCGTGAAAAGCCAAAAAATCATTTTTAGAAACTTTTTCTGGGCGAAAAAATGTAAAAATTAAATGAGAAAAAGAAGGAGCCATACCTGTATATCCTGGGGTGTGAGGTTACCTAACGTAGGTAGCGCAGACGACACGGGTAACTGGGCAGCGGCGGTCAAGGGGTTTTGCATCAACAGATTTTGGTTCTGTTGTGCTCCCAGCGTCATTAACTAATGAGGTTAATCATCCGTAAGTGACTTGCGTTAAACAGCAGCGCTTTTACTTTTTAAAAAAAGTTTAGAAAATCGTTCAAACAGCTTTACCTGTCCCAAAGACAAATGGCCCGCTTGCAAGGTGGCCAAGGCCGCCTGCAGATTGACGGCGGCCGCAGCTGGGGCATTCAAAGCCGCCAAAGCACCGTTCATATGACTGGTTTCGTTCCCGTGCCCGCTTCCATTGTGCGAACGTTGAGATTCCCGGGCCTGCGATGAGAAAAAACAAGGAAATTAGTGTGAAAGACCAAATTCTTCCTTTTTGGACTATTATTAGTGCCTTTTTTTGCTTTCTTACCAAGTTTAAAGCTTCTCCGTCGGAATCCATGGAGTCTTCCACGTCAGACTGGGGTTCTCCCATCGGCGAATCCAAAAGACTTTCATCTTCCAACGCTGGACTAGGGCTACGTTGAGGAACAGGGCGGACAGTGGATGCAGCACGACTGGAACTGGTAATAATGGGGGGCGGACTCAATGCCGGGCGTGTTTCTTCGCCGTGACGACCTCCTCGGCCGCCATTTTCCCCGCCAGCCGAAGCCCGGCTGGCCAACACTGAATAACCCAGACTCTTGGCGTACGCTTGCATGCGCTCCCAGTCGGGCGAAGACGCTTTGTGGTGGGCGGCCCAAATATCGCTCTCTTCCTTCATTCTCTCGCGCTCCATCTTCACTTGGTGGGCGTGGCTCTGCAATCCCTGTAATCGCAAACTCCCTCCATTGGGCAATGCAAATAACGCACTGGAATCTGAAAATAACCAAATAAAGTAACGAACTTATAAGCCAAACGTCCATGTACTTTGTTTTTCTGATCCTAAAAAAAAGCCAAAAAGTTGTTAGCCCCAAAGTCTTAATTCTCTTCCCTTATTCGCTCACAAAGGTCTCATTCTCAAAAAAAAAAAAAAAAAAAACGCTCATCAAAATGCCAAATTTCTTCCCAAAGTCAACACTTGGAAATAAAAAATTTAAAAAATGCAAAAAACTTGTTAGCCCAAAAGTCTTAATTCTCTTCCCTTATTCGCTCACAAAAGTCTCATTCTCGAATATATTTTTTTGAAAAAAAAACCTTTCGCAACCATTCCGCAATACATCGCCGTCGATTTTCTTTTCTCCCGCTCTTTTCTACAGCACGTACATGCGATATGTCGAGTCCTATACAAAAAGCGAGCCAACGGTCTCCAGCTTCGTCTCCAACACACACACTGATTAGTGATGACGTTAGCAACCCAATGTCCACCTACATGTGTCATGGTCACCATCCTCCCTCTTCTTTTCTCTGGCTGGACTCTGGACTCCCCATTTCCTCCCAGTCTTTATTGATGAAATATTGATTGACGATGCCACCCCCTCTCGTTCTCTCTCTGTGCCCCCTCCCCTTTACCTCCCGCTCAAACCTCGTGGAAATCTCCGAGAGGACCGAGTGACCACTACTGCCCAAATCCAACCTTTCTTTCTTTTTCTCGGGGCCTCCCGCATACAACTACATTTCCTATTAGACTTGCCAAGCATGCAAGACCATAAATCCCCAGTTGGGGTACAATTCAACCCCCTTTTTCCTCCTCGACAATTCAACCCTATTAACAGGCATGCAACCCACCCACCCCCATACCCGCCCCGCAATGTCTACAGACAAAAGTAAACGAAAAACCCTAACATACATCACCTTACCCAAGACATTTCCTAATTCCAAAATCAGCCAAGCGCGTAATGCAAAAGCCCCCCCCCCCAATATATCTTCCACCTTTACCCCCCATCCCTTAAAAAACTAAACTTCCACTCAAAAAATAAAATAATACAAAAAACACGCTAAATAAGCCAGGAAGGCAATTTAGACTGCCCGTAAAGCTAGAACAAGACTCCCCCCTTCTTCCACAAAAAAAACTATTTGTAATATAAAAGGCTGAGCTTTTTATATGATTGTTATTCAATAGGCCTTTGCAATTACTTTTCGGCGGCGTTCTATATACTTTCCTTCTTCCCTCTCCGCTCCTATGCATGGAAAGGAAAACTGGACATGTATCTATGTGTAAAACGTTCGCTCTCGCGGGCTCTCGCCGGCTCTCGTCCGCCTCAGCGGCGTCTCCAGCGTCCAGACGTCCTAGTGAGATCAATAATGGCTCGGTGCCTAGCCCCGCGGCCCGGGTTCTCGGCACACGCCCTTGCACTGATTAGGCCACTTCAAAAGATAATCAAGAGCATCCCCTCCCACCCCGAACCCCGAATCTCCCCCCTTATGCCGTAGTGACTCCTTCCCATTCTTTTCCGGCCATGTATGTTAAAGGTACTGTACCAGCGCTGCTTCTTCTTCGTCGCGTTATTAAAGCGGGGCTATTGTTGGGAGGCCCGTGACGTGTTTTCCGTATATATAAAATATATAAAACCTGACCCCTTACTCCAAAATTGATCTGAAACGCGACTTTATACCGAGAAACAATCTCGACGCGAAACCAGTGCACACCGCAACGAACGATTGTTGGGGCGGAAGACAAAGAGAATCAAGTCATCCCATGAATTTTCTATTTTGAAAGTCTTGCATACCTAACTCGGTTCTTTGTCGGGGTTCATTAATAAGAAATAATGCGAAAACACGGGCCTATAAAGTTAAAGTGGCGGGTTAGCATGACTGCATGGCTGCATCATTCACGACACGCATTCCCAACCGCATATCCACATTACCGAACTTTTTTCCCCTTTTGCAAGATAGATTCCTCCCTGGAACAGCACCGGAGCGCCGCACAAGAAAATCCAGCCCGAAAAAATAAAAATTCATTCTTGCAATATTCACTGTTGCCTTGTACACGGCGTATAGCCCAGACAGCCGCATGAGAACATAAGAGCACGAAAAAAGGAAAATTCATTGTTGCCATGGGTTAGTCATTACTGGTCAACGAGCATACACAAGAGCTCTAGAGTGAGGGAAGCCGGCCTAATGTCTACCAATAACGCGCACTTTAGATAACCCATAAAGTAACACAAAGTAAACCCGCCCCTGTCGCGTTAACATGCCATACTTGCATAAAAACCCCCGCCATTAAGGCTTCCGTATCCCTTATACGTTATACCTTAGCTTCTTGATGGGAAAGAGTCACAGACGGCGCTGATGTGTGGGTTTTTGCGAAAGCAAGCACGGAACGAAATAATAGCTCATTGACAGTTTCTACGCCTGTTTGGCGGCTGAAAAGTACCACTTGCCACCGCAGTTTGCTGTAGCAGCACGAACCTTTTGGAACAAAATTCCGAAACATGCGAATTCATGCTAACCGCCTATACCGAGCTAAGGTGCACGGGAGCAATGCCGCCATAAGGGCGAGTTTCCTATGCTTAATGGGAGAAAATAGACCTTAGTGCATCGAACGATTCTAAAGTTTCTTTCCATCGCTTAACTCCTGTTAATAAATAGATCTTAAAAGAGAAGATGATTCTACCGAGATTCTACACGGGAGCCTTAAGACTCTATCCTGTTTCTGCGCATTTTTCCAAGTGAAAAGGACGCCGGATTGACAAGAAAAGCCCAAACTATCGTACCTTTGACTGAAGACGGGGAGCATCGCTCTTCTCTGTCCATCTCTCGTACCACCGGGTCAGCTGTAGGATCAAAACGAGAAAGAAAGAAAGAAAAAGGGCTTTAATTAATACATACGAGCGCGGGGGCTATGTTCCAACATTGACAGAGTTTCTATAGCACCAAGCGGTACCAAATAATTCAAGACGATCTTTATACGATACTTCGGTGGCATAAATAGGTGGAAACTGGAAAGAAAGCTTTGGGAACCATGTCTCGTGAGATTGCATGACGAACCTGGCAACTTCACAAACTACCACGCACTTACAAGCACCCATAAGGCTCCGTTTCTTTCCTTGTGTATTCCCCGTCAGCCAAAGCTGTCTTTTTGGCCTGAACCACAGGGGAAGCACAAAGAAAAAAGAAAAAAGCGGCTGAAACCTTGGATTGGGATTGCACTCTAAGATCCCAGGTTTCCACAATTGAGTTAGAATCGTAAGGTTGCCACCGAAGACAATACAGCCCAACCAGCCGCAAGCCCAGGTTATCCTGGCTGGCTCGTTTTATGGCCGACCAGCACGTGAACTTTCCTCACGATGAGTACATGTGTGTGTTGGTGACTCCCCATGTTTTTCAGCTTGTCGCCTCACAACGACCCAAAGAAACTAGCCACCGCTGTAATGCCCCAAATGACTGCTGGTCATTCAACACTTGGTCTATCTGTCTTAAATGTATCAATGTTTGTATAATGTATTCTTTCCCTTGAATTCTGGATTCTTTTCTCTTTGGAGCCCAGTTCTTTCTTACTGTCCCAAGCTTTGTTAATTAAATTGAGAGCCAAAAATAAAATAAAAAAGGAACAAGGACAGAATTAAGCGGCGAGATAGGGCAAGTCTTGGAAAAACGGAAAGGCGCAGGATTGGGGCCATTGTGTGATATCTGAATCAAAGAGGATGGAGACAATAGAAGGAGGAAATGCAACATCAAGGACGACGCCGAACTCATTGAGCATAATTGCATACCAGACATAAATAACAACGCACTAATCTCGTCGCCTTTGCTTCCCCGCCAGCCCTGCAGTTATAGCTCGCCACATCTATATACATTCTTTTTATGACAGCGTTTTTAGCTCCCTTTGCCACCGTCCCAAGTTGAATTTTACGTCTCCACCAGAACCGGTCACGAAGGCTTAATTAATATTTAGTCAAGTACATACACAAGTGTCTCTCTTCCGGGCTTGTCACAGAAACATGACAGGGGAAAAAGACCGTCCCAACGCTTATTAGTGACCTGTATGCACAGGTGCTAAAGGTGTTGGATTTAACCTTTCTAAAGAGGGTCCGCAATAAGCATAATGGCCCGAAAGTGTTCTAGATATTCCATATTTCGTTACCAATTCAGATAGACGCGGAATATGCCATAATCCTTTATTAATTTAGACAGCCGCGTCCCTTTCATGTTCCCCTAAACGATTTTTGTAGAAAAATTCGTCTGGGAAATGGCTGCACGGTCCCTCAAAACGAATTATGCAAACTTAATGCATGCCTGAAAGCTTTCCTGACCAATATAATTGAAAGGCCCCCAACTTTAGGAGCACAGAGAGCGAAAAAGGGGAAAAATAAGAAAAAAGGGCGATCAGAACAAATCGTCCGGCTCTTATCGTTTTTAAGAGTTGCTTGGCGAAGGGTTGGGGGCATAAAAAGATGAGCATCGTGGTCAGTCGACTAGACATCTTGCTTTGCTTCCCAGCCCCCACTTTGGGATAAAAAGATAAAAAGCAAACTTCAAACAAAGTTATGCACCCATCCCATATAGCTTGTATTCCCTATGCTGCTCCCTCACCCGTTTACTCTTGAAACCCCACGGAATCCTAAATTAAGCACTGGCTGCTGTGCTTTGCTTTCGCTCCAGGCTAAGAAGGCCTTCCAAACCAAAGCAAATGTCATAAAAGTCCATCTTTTTCGCCTCGCCATGCACACGAGATGGAAATTTCTCCCGTCCCATCTGTCCAAACATGGCAGTATTCACAATCCCTATCAAACGTTCGGCTCAGCTGATCGTTCAACGCAAACTAACCACTGCATGTTAGCCTACGATTCCGTCCAAAAGGCAGGCTTAACCGAGCGAAGGAACACCAAACCGGAGTAGGGCGGCAGGTCGCGGTTTAGGAACGCGAACGCGCTCGGCAAACTCGGGTCCCGTGTTAAACTATATTCACTGTTGCAATACTCTGGGCTCCATTCGCAACCCAACATGTTCTCCAGTTTCGGAACTCCGAGATAAAAATGACACTAGTGTGTATTCTTGTTTCAAAACGTTCTCGGAAAACGAATGACAAACGGGTGTCACTCGAGTTCAAAAGTGGTAGTTGGATTGGAAATGCATTAGTTTAGGTTATAGGTTAGATTAGGATAACGAAAAAAGAAAAATTCATTGTTGGCCAGTGACACACTAGTGTCATTTTTACTCGGTGATACATTACGTACGTATGTAACTAAATTCGGAGAACGTGTTGTCGCAACCAGGCGGAAGGAACGCTAGGGGTTCCATGCTAACTATTCCTTGTTGCCATTTTGGGGCACCGTTCGCAAGCAAGTCAACGTAACTGACTTGAGCTTTAGGGAAAACTTTGCTTGGTAGCTTACTGTTTAGCTTGGTTGCTAAACTAACCTGCAAGCTCCTTTCGAAGAGAAATGATACCCTGCACAAGCCTATTTGACCACGAATAATGCCGCGCATATTTGTTCTCGCCTCCCCATAAGATAATAAGGTTAATGGGGAAAGAAAGAGTTGAGGCCAACGCAAGAAGGCTGAGCTTGACCAGAGAGAGGTCTTTATCATCTTCCCCTACATTGACCTGAACGCGTTGGTGCGAGGCTGGACGTTATCTCGCTTCGGCCAAGGCAACCCAAACGAATTGACCTATTCAATCGCATAAGCCAAAAGGGGAAACTGGTCAATCTACGTCCATTACAACAGAAACGACGCGTACATTCTCTTCTCGCCCATCCTTGTACCCTTGCCTTGAAACGATGCCATGTGCTTATCAGTCTACTAACACACACGCACATGCATTCATTCCTTCACTAACTTGGGTGAAAAGCCTTTACCTTCTCCTAATCTTGCCTATACAGACAAGTGCGTTGGATTAAGCGAACATAGAGCCCAGAATCCAATACCTGGAGCACCAATTCAATTGTCCTCTTAAAAAAAGAATTTTCTCCCCTTTAGTTTTCTTGTTTCAACTTAACTAACCCAAAGCATCAGGCTAGTTGATCGTGTTTGAGGCCCATGTCCGGTCTTAAGGACAAGCGCGTGGCCATAGAAACGTCCTAACTTCGTTAAGTTCTCCGAATTTGGGTTTCTTGTCAGACTTTTTACCTCCGGTGCCAAGAAAATAGCGCGAAAACCAAAAAAAGTGCGCCTTTTTAGAAAAGGCGTCATTGCTAGTCTAGGCAACCACGAGCTAATGAACCCCATTAGTTCTTTCCCCCAAGTACACTTGTACCCAATCCACAAGTTTTCGTGTACACAAAGCGGTGTGTTTCAAAGTCTGGACTCATCACTGTCTTCATTAGCGCGCCAAAATAGCTACCCCTTCAAATGATGGAAATGAGGGGCGGGTCACAACAAGCAAATGAGCAAGTAAACGACTCCCCAAACCCTTTTTTCCCTTCACTTCACGTCAGTCTATTCATTTTTTCCAACCCTCTTGACTAGAGTATCTTTTTTTGCCTTCCCAGCTTAACCATGTAATCACATCATAATGAGGTCACTATGCAAGCTCTGTTGACGCAACCCCTTTCGGTTTCCTTCCCCTTTGCAGCGAATTTGCCAGTCAATCTGTTTTTTTCTTTCTTTTTTTACGATTATTCATCCCTTTGCATACATACTGTAACACCCAAAACAGGAGGGGTTGAATAGAAAACCCCTCCTGAAAGGGGTGAGACAAGATGCGACAGGGTTGTGGAGTATAAAAAATGCCAAAGTGGCTGGGGTCAAGGCCCAAAACGAGAGAAAGGGGTGGCGTGTGGGGAAGCTGCGCTGAGATTGTTATGTGCATGTGGCTTAACCCCTTTGCAGCCTGATCCGAGGGAGCACGTTACCCCTTAACCACGCAAAAGAAGGGGTTGACTTAATGCCGCGCTCCTGCTACTGGTACTATACGTGTCGATGTGATATAATCATTTATCGGTTACAATGTTGAACACGACAGATTAAAGGTCTTTTTTTCTACGGGCCTGATGCTCTATGAAAGGGGTAGTTTATACGGAGGGTGATCTGGCATGTAAAGAGGCTGTGATTGAAAACGGGAATAACCCCTTCCACGTGCCTATGACACCCCTTTTGAATAACCCGTTATCCAGGGCGAAGAGAGATAAAAAAAATAAAAAAAATTCTTTACTGAAGGCAGCTGGCAATCTCCATAGCGTGGCGTGACAATTTAGCACGGCCAGCCAGCGCATGACTTAAAAAAAGGGAATAAAAAGTTTCTACATGACAATGTCAGCGATTTCAAAGGCGCGTGCCGTAACACCCTCCCCCTTTTCTTTAGAGTTTTTAAAAAATACAAAATAAGATATTCAACGCGCTCCAAAACTTGTTAGCGCAGCATTGGCTGAATGGATCGTACAAACTCGTGTCATTGTTGCTCCAGCAAAGAGGGAAATCTTGAACGCTGGTTGGTTGGCTGGCAAGAATGAAAAGCTTCAACAGTGAAAAAAATAGAGCGCCGGGACGAAACTGGTGTACTCGGTTCGGATCACCATACAGTGGCGGCGCCCAACCACAGAAACAAGATAGAAAGGGAGAATCGAACGTTTTACCAACCCTTCCAAACGGTTTGGTCGTCTACCCAACGGCTTCTGGAAAAACGTTCGCCATTGACGCACAAGAATGAAAACTTTCAAAAGCTCCGGGAATGGATTTGTTTACCTGCTAACCGTGCCAGACGCTTGAAAGAGTAATCCATGGGAGTTAGGAGAGCTCTAAGATGAAACTTGAAAACTCGGCTCCCGTCACTCAATTGTTATGCGATGCGGCCCCAAAATTAAAACAAGACGTGTCTTTTGAATGTGCCCTCCGCTAATTGCGGGACGCCGGGAGTATAACTCGTGAGTTCTCATCCCTCTCGGGAAAAGAAGAAAAACTCGGCTTTTTCGTTGTACCCAGGACTTAGCGCTTTCCCTCCCCCTGAAAAACTATTTCGGCTCAGGTTGCATGCGTCAAAGAAACAAGGGCTTCAAACTAAGAGCGTTTCGTGGCTATGAATATGCAGAATATGCAAATGCCGCAGTAGAAAACAAGACCAAAGTTGTAACCGCCAGAGCAAATCGTGTGCCGTACAGTACAGTTCATTCGCTTATCATCCCTACAGGTTTCACGCCTGCTTCTATGCGGCCAAACTTATATTTTCACGCAAAACGCCGCCATGCAATGCTCGCTAACTCAAAATTTGTTCGACTGCCGCCCTTTGCGTTGGCTTGCAAGAATGAAAAGCGATCACTTCACGTCTGACGCCTGTTCCTATTCAGACAAAAGTTCGATCTTCCCGCAAAACGTTCGCTAACTGAAAATTTGTTCCATTGCCGCCCTTTGCGTTGGCTGGCAAGAATGAAAGATAGAGCTCCCTGGCGTTCCACACTAACCGACACTGGTGACAACGTTCAGTTCAATTACGGCAGACAAAGTGGGCACAGTACACAGTTTACACAGTTGGCAGAGTCAAGAGAGAACCGAAAACAACACACAGGATGGACGAAAAGCCAGAATGAAGCGCCAAATCCCCGCTCTTTGCTAGCCAAAGCTATAGTTGTGGGTCGCTTAAGCTGTTCTACGGGCCTAAGCAAAACTTGCACGCGTCAGCCACCAAAGAAAATCAAACATGGATTGGAAAAACTCTACTCGGGGAAGGGAAATGCCACCAAAAGGATCTATACACATACAAGTATTTGGAAACCATCCTGTTTCAGCCAAAAACGCAAAAACTTGCACGACAAAAGCGAGGTAAACCAGGCTACAAGTGGCATTTTGTTTCCAAAATTCTTTTTACCCTTCACATGTTCTATAGTTCCCGCAAAGAGTTGTCCGTATTCCGTAAAACTGCAAGCCAAAGTGGACGAAAATCGAAAACCAAACGTTTCATGCCCAAACTCAACTCGACTCCAGCTTAAACTTAAAGAACCAACCCCAACTTCAATGTAATGCACATTCTGGCAGTAATACTACTTCAAAGACTATTACCGTCGTTAACCTAACGCCTAAGAAAGCACCCAGACTCCAAACTTTGCTTCCAATTCGTAAAACTATTGAAATTTGATGGCAGTAATACTACTTTAAAGACTTTTCTCTTCGTTTCGACAGTAATATTACTGTAAAGATTCTTCTCTTCGCTATCTCACTATTAGAAAGACGATATTGTAACGCTTAAGGAAGCAATCATACTTAACGGAAGGCTTCTTGCAAAGTGCCAGAAATAGACCTTTCTGACGTCTTTTGTTCAACATTAAACGTTATAGCCCTGACGAGCGTTTCATTTCGTTTTTTCTTTTCTTAATGGTCCATCACCTATCATCAATAGGTTTCCCATTAACCTCCCATCGAAAACTCGTTTGGATTCCTGTTAATTATTTCGCAAGATCCCCAACACAACTTGACGCCTTCACCGCTCCTGCACTTAAAAACGCAATTGACCCTTTGTCGATAGTGAGTATAGGACTGGCCCAATAGCTCAAGTTGAAAAGTCAACACGCGTTGCCATCTTGACGAAAGCCGGTAGTTAGCAAATGACAGGCAATATACGTGTTTTTGCCCTCCTTTTTGGGGGTACAACTTCACACCTCTTCTGTTATTTTTTTCCTTTAGTAAGGCTGGTTTGGGGGCAAATAACAGGAAAGGGCACCCCCTCCCCCCCAAAAAACAGAGAAACGTTACAAGAACAAAACCCATCAGTCCTTCATTAGAAATGTGGTTGCCGACTGACTTAGGAATACGCGGTTCAAAGGCCAGCCCGTCAAAGCAAAAAAGAAAAGGCGAAAGAAAGTGGGTAACAAAAGAAAAAAAAAAATTTGGGATACCGTAAAAATTAATGAAAAAATACTGGACCATGGCACCGACACATCCCTGCACTACACTACACGGTCTCCTATCACGAACCAATGACACGGCCCAATAATTCCGCACTCGGATAATGCAACCCGCCTATATCTCAGACAACAAAACTATAAAAAAAATTCTCGCGCTTTAAAAAACCGGCCTAACCTAACCAAGACTCCATTACCACACGTCACATCGTCTCCTATCACGTGACGACTCCACATTCCTATTCCGGTAAAACCCTTATTCTCCCTGACGAAAAACAATAGAAATTGGGAGGAAGAAACTAAGAAAAATAAATAAATAAACAATGAAGAAAAATCAAATAAAAAAATCCCGTTTGCCTATGCTTAGATGGACTTCCGAGTGATATGGATAATCTTTTTTTGTGTGGACCAAATAAAAAGCCACCTGCACTGCACTGCACTCGCGTGTGCTCTCGATACCACACACAGGCAACCAGGGTTTGTTTCCCGAGATGATGGCGTGACTCAATAGCACCAATAAATCAGGCCATTTATAGGCTATATAATACCCAGCATGCATATCCTTCCAAGTCGTATAAAAAGCTAAGGCTCCCTTCTCTTCCTCGACAAAATCGTTCATTTTGGGTGATTTTTGTCTCTGAAATACGTTTTTCTTTTCTTAAAAAAATGGGTAGTAAGTAGTAACCCTTTTTGCATGCGTTGCCCCGCACCTAATTAAACCCTCACACGCCGATAGGAGAAATTCTACGAAATTTCGGAGGTGTTCAAGGCGTAGCACCTGTTGCAGGTGAGAATCGCCCATTTATGGAAATTCTGACCACTATCCCCCCTAAACCCTCCGTCTTTTTAACCCCGCGACGTGGCAAAGAACACGAATATAAATTCCCTTCATTAACTGGCCTGATCTGAAACAAGAGAACGTCTTCAGCCCTTCATCCGATCGATAAAACCGTCACTCCGTACCAAAAGGCGTGTTCCGTACTCGATACGAAAAGGGATATTTTTTGTGAATAAATTCCAAGTCCTAACTAACATTCATTATTGGGCAACAGTGAAATTTCCCCGTCTGGTAAGCTAACCTCGCTCACCGCTCATTCGGCCCCGTCCTCGGCTAGTCGGTGTTCCAGGCGTTCGCACAATTTCTGGGTTGTACTACACTGACATAGCGAAGAATATATTCAACCCTGCGACGTGGTAAAGAACAAGAATACAAATTCCCTTCGTTAACTGGGCTGATTTGAAGCCAGAGAACGTCTTCAGCTCTTCATCCGATCGATAAAATCAGCGATTTTCCGTACCAAAAGGCGCTTAACCTGTTTGAATAGTTAATGCTACTCATGTGAACGCAACATCCCTCTTTTGCCCCTCAAGAAACCAAGAAATAACTTCTTTCCAGCTTCTTTGGGTAAACAGCGACGCGATAACGAAGAAATTCGCGAAAAAAAAGACCTAAGGAGATTCGAAGACACCCTTCATTCCTAGAATGACTCGAAAACTCACCATAAGAAGAAGCTAAATCCAAGATGCGTTCCCGTTCGCGTTCTATACTTCTTCGCTGCTGCAAGTGCAGCTGCTGTTGCTGGAATTCTTTGGCTTGGCGGGGACCCATGGGTGAGGGAATCGTTCGATGCAAGGGAGTGCTGTTGCAATCGTCGTCGAGCTCGTCTTCGGACTCTGAAGCGGAAAAGCTCCCGACGGAGGCCGGGGTGTTATTGGTAGTTGGGTTTGAAGTGGTGTTGGTCGTCGTCGTCGGCGAGCTCGTCGTGGTAATGTACCGACTGTTACTACTACTACTGCTGGTGTGGGTAGTCGCTTGTAACGCCGGGATGCTCGCCATGGCTAAGGACATGGGCATCATCGCGTTAAACGCGGCCGGTAACATGCTTGGATGCGGTAACCCCACGTTCATGTTCATATTCATGTTCCGCAAAGCGGCTGCGGCAGCCGCGTGGGCGTGCATCTGCATGCTCGGCACCGGCATACTACCACGAGTGTTCAACGGCAAAGCCTGCAACCCAGCCGCGTGGTGATGGGTCTCGTAATGCTCTAACTTTTTCATGATGTTTTGCATTCGAACTTTTTTCTTTCCCTTTTCTTATACTTTAACACGTACGTTCTTACGAGAAATCCGTACACCTTGCACTGAACTTTGTAACAATTTGTTGATTGGGCTTTCTGATCGAAAACTACATCACGAACCACTGGCTGCCAAATATTCCAATAACACCACACAAGAAACGACTTCGGGGTAGAAACGGTTCTTGTTAACTAATCCAGAAAGTATTGTTAATTAGCTTTAGTTAATCACGAAGAAAAGCTTGTCACTTGGGATGATTTTCAGTGTGGCGCAAAACTGAGCATAAGGGGGGACCCTTCACTTGGCGAGTTTCAACAATGAACAAAGAGGGGACTCTTCTCTTTGCCAGTTTAGGAACCGAGTCTCGGCACAAACTTTGGTCTCCCCGACTTGCTGCTTCTCTTCAAGCTCAGTGACTAAACGCCAACAGAGCCCAAGCACAACGTAAAAAGGATAAGGAGACCCAAGTTGGCTAGCTTGCTACCTGGCCGGCAGGCGAGACACGTATGACCTGAGGTGTGCTGGGCTAGGCAAGGGACAAGAGAGGCTGAGATGCGATGCATTTCGGTCGTGTGCGCGCCCCCTTTCGGGGCAGGAAGACGCCTTATATCTGTTCTCTATAAGCGCCAAGGCAACAGAAAATCATCTACAATATACACACACATATGCATGTACGCTCCGCCTCCTTTCCCCTCTTCCACGCCTAAGCTCACCCGCCCTTTTTTCTTCTTTTTTGGCGTTAGCCACGCCTATCTGATTCTATGCGCGCCATGTCACTGGTAATGAATAACTTCCCTAAGGTAAGGAAAGAAGATTCACTGTTGAAAGATTCTGTTGCTCGCTTTTCGGAATAGGTTTTCATTGTTGCTACCTTTTTTCGGAATAGGTTCCGAAGTTGGCGTTTGGCAAGTTTAGCACGCAATACGCCGGTCAAGATCTAAATAAATTAGAAAAGCCCAACTTTTGTCTCGAACCAAATCGAACCGCAAAACTGAGAGCTAAAAAGTGATCTGCCTCGGAGGAATTTATGGACGGGAGTTTTCTAACTGGGACGAGTGATAAGACACTCAACGCAACAATGAAAACCCTGATCCCCCCGTACGTAAATTTGGCACAACACTGAAAAGTCCCCGAGTGACAAGCTTTCCACCGTGTGCCAGCAGAGCACGCTTCTTCACTGTGTCGAAAGTGGGGAAACAGTTTTCGAATACCTTTTTGGCGACTCTCTCACGCCAGTTTATTCACTTGTAGCACTAGAAGTGGGTAAACCCAGGTCCACTGGCTATTTAAAGGGGTGTAGTTTATACTAGCTCCCCATTTAGCAAGGCTTGTTTCTTAAAAAGTCAAACAAAACAAGCGTTGAGACTGCTCCACGCAACGAAACTCGACGGTGTTGCGAGAGTCTGAGCTGACACTGGTGGAAACCAACCGAGCGCGCCCCAGCGACAACCGTGTGGCCGTTGGCTAAACGGGAGAAAAGAACTGGTGCAAGTCCACTCGAGCCAAAATAGCCCGGATCGGCCCTAGCACCCGCTCTGCTATGCATTCAATGGAACTGAACAGACAGTTCCGAGCTCTGATTGTGCGCTTTTCATCTAGAACACCGAGTACAGTATGCTCTACCCGTCCAAAGTACACGTACAGTATAGGTGCTGTAGAGAAGGAACAGAAACGGCCAAAAAAGGAAACAGAACCCCCCAAATGATAGGGAAAACGCACAAGAGAGTCTACCTTTGCTTCCTGTCAACTACACCTAACCTAAAACCGTACCGTACTCTATACTACGCACCGAACGAATAAGTTAGCCCCATGGTCAGGGGAATTAGAATAAAAGAACCGAAGGCCCACGCAGTGAGATACGTCTAGAGGGAGAAACCAAAGAGAAAGAGAGAAGAAAAGGCAACGAAAGAGAGGGAAATAAAAGGTAAAGGCAAAAACGAGGATAATGGGGGTGAGTATGATTTGCATTGTGGGAGGCAGATATCGAGAGCGATAGAGAGATATTATAGATATAACATAAATATAACGACGAGGACTGAGCCAGTCAGACAAAATTGCTGCCACCCTCGCACCCCATCCATCCATCGCCTCTTCGCTTTTCTCACGCTGGCAAATGATAAACCATCGGTCCTTTTTAGGCCGGCTTTTGCTTAAAATATATACGGGAGCCCCCTGCCATTAGCACCATGCCCTCCATGAATCCAGGAACGACCCAAGTCGGCAAATCTCAACTTGCAATACAAAGTAGCCTTATTTACATGACTTACAATTCACTGCAGCAACGTAACACTATTTCTGCGCCATTTTTCGCCTTTTCCATCAGTTTACTGAACCTTGAATTGCTTTCAGAAGAAGCAAGTTGACTGGCTGATAATTATACATTAAGGCATATTTTTATTTATTAATCCTATCTGAAAGAAATTTATGGATTAATTAAAATTTCAATGGAAGAAACTACAGCAGAGACGTAATATCAGTGTCTGGGTGAGCTGGACGCAAAATCGCGGCATTTGAATGTTTTATACAAATTTTCATAAGTTCTCAAAAGTGCGCAAGTGCTTGAATATTCCAATAGAAAGACACGTTGTCGCCGGTTTGCCGTCACATCAAAATGCAAAGTAGGAAGGTGTTATGCACCATGTATGGAGGGGTTGAAACCCAACCGACGAGGGTGGTTGGCATTTTAAAATGCTTTTCCAAGCCTCGGGGCGTCGCGAGCGTCCAATAGTCTGGCACGGCGTCAAGAGGGAAGGCGGGGACCGACGTCGACGACGACCCGTTTTTTCCCTTTCTTCCTTTTTTTAGTTAACCTTCCCTGCCTGTCTTGTCTCCCACTACCCCCCTCGTATTCCTTCATCTTCTTAACGGCGCTGCAAGCCTGCCGGCCTGCCAGTCTCCCCTTTTGCGCTCCAAAACCCCACGGACGCCGGTAAAAACCTTCCGAAACCCACCCTGTTCTTTATTCGCGGCTTGGATTCGATATTCGCGGCAACGCGAAGCCTCAGAGGATGCAGGCGAGGTGCATACATCCATATATACATACAGAGAGCGAGACGTGAAGGCTACGGCTAGCCTAACGTTCGATTTTTCAACAATCAACGACGCATGCCTTTTGAACCTTCCCTCCCTCCTCGCCCGCCGAGTTTTAGCACCCGCGCGCCCACCCCTTTTTTGTTCGCTTCTGGAGCCCGAGCAGCAGCAGCAGCACCAACCTCCCATGGGGCATTGGGGAAAGTTGTGGAGGTTGCCAACTTGCAAGGCAAATGTCTTGCCACCCTACGACGCTTTTTGCCTTTGCCGATGGTGCCGTTGTCCCCCTCGAGGCTTCGCAAAGGCGTGCTAACTTGGTCCGCGCGCTCTATAGACGACGGCAGCCGCGCACTATGGGCACTATGGAGAACCGAGCAAGTGGGTGCCAAGTCAACGAAGAAATACATACGCGGGAAGCTGGGCCGGCCCGAACTCTCGCGCCTCTTCGTTAGAGGCAGTCGTATTGATTTTAATGGTCCACTCCGGCCAGAGAAAGAAAGAATCGCCAGTCCAGCCATATCATCCTTTTTTTCTTGCCCTTTTTTATTTTTACGTGCGAGCATTGCACGGTTTGGGTTAGGGGTGGCCCCTGTGAATGAACTCATTAGGAGATCGAACAAAAAGGATACCCTTTTCTATTTTTCGGCTTTCAATTGTGCCTTTTTTTACCCCACTGGGGTTTCCAACTTGGGCAAATTGAGAGTGCATGACTTTTCTCAAGCTGAAAAAAATGCAGAAAAAATGCAGAAAAAAAAGAAGAGAAGCTGTTGTTGACACCAAAAATGAATAATCTCTATTCGCCCCCAAATTATGCCTTCCGGCTTTGCTGCGGGGAAGGCAGTCCAGATAAATTGCATAGCCCCCGGCGCTCCTGGGACAAAACAACTTACCGAGTCGCCTTTTCCCGACGTTTTGAAACGGACCATTTGTATCATCTGATGGCTTACAGCTCAGAAATTAAAACGTGTCTGTACCAACTCAACTCACGCAGTAAAAAAGGGGTTTTGCACCTTCTTGTTGGTCGGGAACGAAAAAGTAAAAATATATAAAAAGTACCACAAATAAAAAAATGGGTACTTTGGACGGATAAGAAGCGCGGCTTTTGTCGTGAATGAATAAGCGGAGACTCTCATTGTTTCCTATGATTACACATGCATTTAAGCCTCGTATTTTTATATTTTTTTCTTTTTTGTGGGGGGAGGTATTTCCCACTCCCTTTTTGGACCTTTTTAAGCCATTTTTTGGGTCGAAAGAATGAATCCGACTCCTGGAATCACACAGCACCTGGGGACCTATAGCGCAGTGTTTGTTGGTGCAAGATACAAAGTTGGCACGCTAAATTTGTCGGTGTCGCTCTTGCCGTGCACTGTGATCAAAGTCTTCTAGGGCCTGCCTGCACATACAACAAAGACTGCAGCAGCAGCGCTTCATTACATGCCCATTCAAGCCGTTTGGACAAGACCTCACACCTTACCATTGCAGTACACATTTCAACTTCCCGCTCCCATTAACGTCCACCTCACTTCCCTTTTTGACTCCTTACTCCCACCTTCTCCCCCTCCCTGTATCCGCACAACCAGAAAACGTTCGCACACCTCACTAGTGCAGTTTAGAGACCTCCTTTTTAAAGGGCCTAAAGACCCATCAAGACTTTCATTGTTGCTGTCTCCCATTAATGTCCACCTCACCCCCTTACTCCCGCCCCGTCCATTCGCACAACACAGAAAACGTTCGCACACCTGACTAGTACAGTTTAGGGACCTCTTTTTAAAGCGCTTATGGACCTATGAAGACTTTCATTGTGGATGTTTCCCATTAATGTCCACCTCATCTCCCTTTTGATTCGTTACTCCCTCCCCGTATCCGCACAACCAGAGACGTTCGCAAATTTCACTAGCGCAGTTTAGGGACCTCTTTTTAAAGCGCTTACAGACCGATCAAGACTTTCACTGTTGCTGTACCCAGCGCCACTCACCAATCATAAGAAGCTTAAACGGTCAACAACTACACTGCTGAGTATAAACTAAGCAAAAAAGGACAACAAATAGCATACAGAAGCTATGGTCTACGCTTCCTATGTGGTATTTTTAGTAGTTGTTTCGGCTTTTCTCGGCGTAATTTCAGGCGGGCACTCGTACCTTTTCCAGTAGCACTTGGCGTCTTAAACATCCGCCCCTTCAGCGTGATAAAAGACCCATAATGAAGCGCACCCAGAGCACAAAACAAAGAATCATACAGCTTTCGCTTTCAGCTCCCCTCGCCAAAAAAATCATTTAAAACATCCTTAGTTGTATAGGCTTGACTATTGTTTCTACATCTTCAGCATTCACTTTACACATAGTCCTATTCCTTCCCATTGTGTAGTCCAGGAAACACTCTTTTCCCCTTATTCCTGAGTACCGTTTTGCACCCTATTGTCTTCGTTATGGCTAAAACTTGTTATTAACCACCGACAACCACGAATCTGGATTAAGGCTGGCCGTCTACAATTATTTTAGGCCTAATAAACATGAATTTCGGCTTTTTTCCCACTTTAGAAGCCGTTCATCGCGTTTTCTGGCATTCAAGCGATCACCGTTATGACGTCACAGAGGTGCTAGGACGCGGCTGAGGTCAGCTCGTTACCAGCTTTTCTTCTTTTCCCCGATATTTCTCTCGTTTAATAGCTGAATTATTACTTTTAGGCAACACACACCAGAAATTCGCTTCCTTAGCTCGATTTTCTAAGACAATGCCCTTTTCTTTGCCACAACTGAATTCTATTGCCCTCGCAAGCTTTCAATTCGCTTCAAGTAGAACTTGCTTATCACCAGATAGCTCTTGAGGGGTGATGTCAAAACGGCTCGGTGGCCGCATCTTAAACCCATAACGGAAGTTAATTCTGCCATGCACAGTAGTAGGCATCCCTATAATTCTCTCCTAAAGGTAGCAAGTGTTTGAGTCCGGAGAACTTGGAGTGCTGGCTTACTTTTTTGAATGCAGGAAGATCGAGTCGGGCCCAGCAGGACGCCTTTCCTTCATACCTTCACCCCCCATCATGCCGGTACCTAGATAGGCCCGAGAAGGGCCAAGATTTGGCCAAGTGTTGGTAGCATGCAAAAGCTGGACCACCAAACTTTTTACCTATCCAGCATTTACACACTATAAACGCCAATTCTTTTTCTTTTATTTTTTTTAGGTAATTGCCCCTTCCGTTTCCATTCTATTTTCTCTCTTTTGTTGCCTTTTTTGCTCTCCCGCGACGCCAAATACACAACACGATGCGGGGACTATAATGTATGCAATTAACGTCCATTTCGCCCCGTATACCCTCCTGGATCTCGCCCGGGTTTGGTTCAGGTCTATCAACTCCCTCAAGCGAACGAAAAATTGGGTAAATACAAAAAAAAAAAAATTAAGTCCACGGTGAGATGGTCAATTAACATGCTATACGTCTATTGGGCGAGTTTCCTTAATTCGTCCAATTTACGAAAATCGAGTTGGGGTTTTCTTATGGCCTGGCCTTGTATTGTACTGTACTCTACAGCCCATATCGAGTCCCAAAAGTCTCTCGCTCTACTATCGAAAAACGGAAAAGAAAACTTGACGGACACCAAGCACGCAGCTAATGTTTTACCTAATGCACAACACAAACGAACCCACTAACATTCAGTTAAGGGTCATTCTGGACGAGGTTCGGAAACCCAAAACGAAAAAAAAGAATAAGAAATTAAAGAGAAGACTTTGTAATAAATAAAGGGGGTGGCGAGAGGCAATACAAGGTCTCGGACTTTCCGCTTCTTGTAAGAGTAAAGGCAACGGGAAATGTCCTAATGTACCATTATACTTGAGCAAGGCAACTGAGAGTGTGTTGTGCTTTTTCTCTACCCCCCTACCCCCCAGAAAAAAAGAAAAATACAAATAAAAAACAGGCATCCTACAGTCTCAGAGCTTTTGGCGTTTCAAATAACCAGCAACCATCAATCTGATGGTCGTTAAAGGCGACAGGTTTCCCGCCGTATCGGGGCCAAATGGCCAAACGCTTGCTTGGGTTTCTCCTTATTCTTCTTCCCACCTATATATATATATACACACTATACCAGACCACCTTCGCCTGGCTTTCTTTTGCTTCACATTGTTTTTTCTCTCTCCGTGTCTTTTTCGCCTTTCCATGCCCAATGTTCTGCGGAAGACACTGGCAACGCGATAAAATACTATAAAATGTCACTAAAGGCGAATTTCCTATCGAATAACTAGGGAAAATGGGCCTTAATAGCATGCGACGATGATAAGGGCGGTTTTGCTATGGTGAAATGGACTATAGTCGACCGTAGGTACCCTGAACTGCAATGTTCAATGTGAATTCTTACGAGTCGCTGCCATTTGTCTTCCACTAAAGGAATCCGACTTAAGACTACATTAGCTTAGGGGTTGTAGTCCAAATTCATCCCTACGGAAAATCAAATGTCCCTAAAGGCGAATTTCCTATGGAATAACTAGGGAAAATGGGCCTTAGTAGCATGCGACGATGATAAAGGCGGTTTTGCTATGGTGAAGTGGACTATAGTCGACCTTAGTTACACTGAACTGCAACGTTCAACGTAAATTCTTGTGTCGCGTTGCCACCATCTTTCACTGGACTTGTAAGAGGTATGCAGTCCTTAAGTCGGGGTGGAGACAATGTCAATGCGACACAAGAACGACTCGACACTAGGACTAGGCTAGGTTAGGTGGGAACGCGACACAAAGACGCCGGACCCCGACACAAGGACGCCAGGTCCACAATCGGTTAAAGGACCGATACAATTTCGAGTGCTTAAGCCCTACTAAAAGGAACGTCACAGGATTAGGGGTTCGTAGTCCTTAAGGCAGGTACACCATCATCCATGTCCCAGCCAGTAACGTCTGTCTTAAAATCTCCAAAAAGTAGAACCTAGTTTCCAAATAAATCTTTGATTTTTTACGTAAAAAAGGCCTCTAAGAAATTTATCTTTTCTTACATAACACACGCACACACAAAAAGCACGGCCTCCAAGAAAAAAAAATTTATAGGTTCGGGTGAATTGCTGAGCTCTCGAAAGAATCTCATTTTCCTTGACGCGGGCGAGGCCTTGCATCTCCATCCCAAATCCCTGTCATATAAAGTAACATTTCCTCCAGGGAGGACCCAAAAGAGATGCTACTAGTCTAAAATGCGGATCTTGGCGGGATCACGCCGCAGCTCTCTTTCTCATCTCAGGCAAGGAGAAGCTTTCCTTTCTTTATTTCCCTATTTTTTGTTTAAAGAATAAGAAGGCGGGCACTTTATTTGTTTTCCATCCTTTCTGAGGGAGGCATAGTAAAAAGGAAAAAATCGCAGGCGTCTTGCAAAGGAACGTTTTGCTGGCGACGCTGCAATGCCCGCCTTCGTTGTCATGCACAGAACGGCACGGCGTCCCTTTCTATACGCAGAATAGGGGGGTGTGGCCGGGAGCACAGTTTTGTTCTTTTTTAACAGCCACAACTTGGGGCGGGATTGGCTAGGCAACCGCGTCTCAGATCCGGCACCGGGATTCACGATTTAAATCAATAAGCGGACCAGTCCCGCTACGGGCTCAGCGGCTTTTTTCATTTTGTTCCAGCCTTTGTCCCCCCCCCTTCGCCATGCATGCGTGCCAGCCAGGGGCTTTTTATTCCGTTTCATTTTTTATTTTATTTAAAGCTCATTGAAAATGCAAACCCCATGCGCACAATCCTGCTCTAAAACGACTTCCGCGGGGAGTTGACAACCCTAAATGCGCCTCCCCCTTATCAAAAAACCTTCGTTCAACGCCATAGGTCGTTTCCATGCATTTGCGTGCTTTAAAGAAGGCCCCACATTTACAGTGTGTCTCTAGATTCTTTTCTTGCAAGCCACTCGCTTAGCGTATTTTATACCGTCTGGATGATAGGAATGAGGGACTTTGGGGTTCGGGTGGCCGCCGTGTCCCACGCCAGCAACAATGAAAATGACGGCACGATACGGAACTGTGTACCGTATATCCAACTGTCTCTACTGTGTATGGCTCTGTGTATATCCAACCTAGCCTTCCTTTTACAAGAGATCATAAAGAAGTCATGTCTTATAGTACTATTCTGGATAGCCGCCAAATCACCACCGGGATTCGAGTCTCTCCCCCAACACGATTCTTCCATATACGGTGTTACAACCTAGACCAACACGTTTTCCCGCTTCGGCTCCGTTTTGACTTTTTTCTTTGGGTTCTGCACATGACTCTACAACCAGGGACCAAGAAAAGGGGTTTCCTCAAACTGCTCTATATGAGAGACCTTCGATAGGTTTTGGGGCGGCCAAACGGACCAGACAATGAAACAGAAATTGAAGAACATCCTTTCGGTGGCTTGCTCTGGAAGCGAACGAGTGAACCCGAGAGAGAGACAGAGGGAAGCAGGAAGTTCAGGGACACACAGGCGTAATGTTATTGGAAGACTGTGTTGGGAAGTCTCTTTCCAATTTGCTGACTTTTTGAACTCGTCCGTTAATGAAATCCGCCGACACCGCTAACCTAACAGTTGGCCCCCTCGCTGCCTCACATCCTGGCTCATCACAGCCTGGCGAAAAACACATGCCAACACTTACTGTTCCGTACTAGGTATACTTTTCGTGTATAAAGTTAACATTCATTATTGGGCAACAGTGAAATTTGCCCGTCTGGTAAGCCAACCTCGCTAACCGCACATTCGGCCTCCGTCCCCGGTAACCGCTAGTCGGTGTTCGACACGTCCGCAAAATTTCTTTGTTGTAGTATACCGAAAGATAAGAGTCTTTTCCTACATTAAAACGTTGGTGATGTCCAACCATTCTCCCCAGCCAGCCCCGAACTGGGGCTGTCCACCTCCTTTCCTTATCTACACCCTGTCTCCCAAGCCGAAAATTCGAAAAATTCTCCAAAAAGATTTTTAAAGACTTAAGACATGTAAATGAGTGACACATGAATAAGTTGGGCAACGCCCGCTAATTGAATTTAAAAAAATGCCAGACAATGCCCTGTTCTGTACGTGGGAAATGATGTAGAAAGAAGTTGAAAAAGAAAAGAAAATAGGATTAGCAGATCGGCAAGGCTCTAATAAGCTTAACCCCATTAGTATGGATGACTTGGGGGCGTATGCAGATTGCGACGCCTGATATTCAAATGCTTTCCCCATCAAAGGGTATGGAGCGCCAAGTTAATGAGACAAACAGGATGCCAAAGCCCCGTGATGGCTTTTGCTTGTTAAATTTCTTCTCTTCTTCATCATCATCATCTTGGGAAAGCCGAAAACGTGCCCAAGTTGCAGGAAAGATTGTTCACTCGCACTTTTTATTGACCAGAAACTCGTTAGCATAATCCGCCCAATTTTCTCTTTTATTTCCGTGTTTTTGCTCTTCCTAATGATCCCGCTTCCAGCCATCCATAATGAGAATGCAACTCGAAACCCAACCACGTACAGTTAAATTAAAAAAATGCTTAAATAAATAAAAATAAATTTCGATTTCAATTTCCTTCTGTTTCCTGTCATCAATCCATATACATGTGTGTGTATGTAGAATGTAGTTGTCTACAAAGTGTGTGTAAGACCTTCCGACCGTAATGATGGTCAATTAGGAACCTGAGCCACGCAAACACCAAAAAGAAACCGGAATACGACGTTTAAGTACCCGCAGCCAAATGTAATACGACGCTTTGGGTTGCGTGTGGCGGTCCCATTGCGGCTTTTGCCAAAATGCTACACATCGCATATCATCTTCATGACTTCCAATTGGAAGGTCGGCTCATACCGGCGCGTAACATCTTAACATATAGACACATCTATTGCCACGTACATTCAACGCTGCTTTCAACCCAAGGTTTGGCGTCCTAATACGCTTTCTTTCTTCTTTCCCTGTTCTATGCTAGATACGGAAATTGTATTTTTTGTGAATCATTGGAATATGTGATTTCATGGTTAACAAGAATGAATGCAAGCCCTACCTACACAACGGGAAAACTTCCCTGTGGCCCAATAATGAATCTTCCCGTCTGGTAGCGCTCGCCTGCCGACCCCAGCAGGCCGATTCGTTCGCCGTCCTCGCCAAATTTCCTTGCTGCACAATCGCACAACGAAATATACAGTCTTGACTTTGCCTAAGCACGGCGTTTCCAATCGGCTAGCCCACAACGACTTCATTACTTCTTCTCCAACCAGGTCTCGAGGCAAGGGCAATAAGCCTTTTTTCCATTTTTTTATTCTTAATTTCCTTCCCCTGCGACGCGTAACTGGAAATATTCCCATGCAATCAAGGCAAAGCGCGGTAATAAGAAGCCACTCGTTCTCTTTGGAAGAAGAAGCACAACAATGTCAAAAAAATTTGTTTTATTGTCGGTGTCTATTTTTTATTTTTTTTGGGGGTCCGTGGAAGTACGTAAGGCAACGCACTGGAGCTTGGGGAGGTATAAATTAGAGTTGGAATCCGATTAAAGCATGACCAAGCCCCACCTTCCCGGAATCCACCTCAATGAGAACTTGCTTTACAATCAAGAGAGCAAGGAGGTGTCTGGAGCCTATAGACAATATGCACATCCATATATATATATAGGTACTTGTGTATAGCACGTGGGAGACAGGCATTTTCTACGTTCTGGTTTGATACTCTATATGACAAGTTTCCTGAGCCAGCAATGGCTGACTTGCCACGCAAAGAGCCACTGTGCTCATTGTCATGCATTCGTCACACCCGATGGCATTGTCACCAATCCACGAGCAAGATTCAGGCGCAGCAGGGAGCACTATTATTGCCTGTTCTTTTATCGTTCAGGTATAAAACACATCAAATGCAGACGTTGAGTGTAAAAATCCCCGAAAAACCGACATAACTTCCCATAATAAGAAAAGCGGAGCGTCGTTTGAATGGCTTTGGCTTTATCCGGAAAACAGAAAAAAGCCTCCCCGACGAGGAGCAGAACCAACCTGGCGCTATTAACTTTTAACTTCGCAACGTCTATACTGTGATATTAACTACCGGATCTGCGCTTCTTCCGTGCGACCTTCATAATTTCTGGCCCAGTCATTGAAGAAATCCTATCCTATCTCAGGCTGTTCTAGCCAGCCTCTTGTTCTTTTCTTTCGCGTGTCTTTTACAGTAATAATCAAACAAAGCGCCCTGACCCTCGCGTCACATTAGAGCAATTACTCAGCTAGAAAAGGACAAAAAATGGTTCGAAAGCCCAAGAATTTGTTCTAAGACGTTAACCAACTCTTATCCCCCGAAATAAGGCGTACAGGAAAACTCTCCGAGCTTTGGGTTTAAGCATATGTTACCCTATCAAAAACTCGGCACACAAAAAGAATAAAAAATCCATCCAACTATTTTTTAGAGACATTTGACTGGCTCACTCGGAATACTAAAACGAAGGTAAAAAGAGCCAGGTGGAACCAGAACAGGCCCCGCCCACCCGCGCCTTCGGTTTCAAATTAAACCGATCTGAACGTAATAAAAAACGAAAAAATAATAATCTGAACTCCTAAATCCCTTCATGCAGCGAACGGAAAC
Source organism: Lepidurus arcticus (assembly GCA_003724045.1). Lineage (NCBI taxonomy): Eukaryota > Metazoa > Arthropoda > Branchiopoda > Notostraca > Triopsidae > Lepidurus > Lepidurus arcticus. The sequence continues at coordinate 51,454 of RJJA01000281.1, read as the reverse complement.
GCAAAGGGAGTTGCTCCTTCCCCATACCAAAAAATGGTGAAATATGAGGCAGAGCTCTCGCATTGGTCAGCTCTGGGAACCATATCCAAATCTGCAACACTTGACCTGGCGCCAAAAGAGCCGAGCCATTGTTAGCAGGCTTGACACACACACCAACCAACCGAAAACCGACAACCCAGGGCTCAAGGCTCATTATTTTAATCGCAACACAAATTATGACTTCCTCCCGCAGTTCCGCAGCCCATAACTGCGCTGGAAATCTGGTGCTCTTTAAAGGGATGTAAATGACTGCAACGAATTTGTTTAACACGTGTCCTCTGGGCACACTGGACCCATATAAGGGGGGCTATATGCATACAAAAGTTTCACCCTTTCCTACCAGCCAGGCTGGTTTCCGAGTTTGGGCCCTCCCGAGGAAAACATATGCAAAGACGACAGGTGTTGGGGCTCTCCCTGGCAGGTCGACGTGGGGTTAGAAGAGCGTTGTGGTGAGCATTAGGGAGCCGAGTCGGAATAATAAAGAAACAAAATGTAAAAAAGGAGCTCATTATGCCATGGCCAATTATGTATACAAAGTAGCTGTGTTAGAACGCACCTTCATGCCTTGTACGCACTTCATTATCATATTGCTACGCTCCGGCTTGAATAAAACCGACCACACCGCTTTAGAATGTGTACCCCTTTTCTCTATCTCGCCTTTCAACGCCTCATACCCCACGTTTTCTTATGCCTGCGCCTAACGTCCCATGTAACCACGAATGTGGGCCCAAAACGCCTGCAAAAACGTCCTTTTCTGTCTTTTGACCATTTTTTCCATTTCGTTTTTTTACCGAAGGTCAGGACTCCCCCCTTTCCAATCACGCACTGGACCTCCTATTACTAAAAGCCTCACGGTACAGCAATTGGGCTTCATGATGCGTCGCAAAGTGGTCGCCAAGCACATACAGCATAAGCCAAAGCAAGGCTATTCAACAAAAGACTTAAGAACAGCATTACAGCGGGCAGCAGCACAGGCCTGAACTGCCAAACGTTCGCTGTTTTAACACTGAAATTCTCAGTCCCAGCAGTGCCCCTTTCCTTGTTTCAACAATGAAATGCTGTCCCCGCGCGTTATCTGGGGATTCTCGCCGGGAAAATCCGGTACCAGGAGGTATCACGACAACTACCGAGAGGAAGCTAGGAGACGCATGGAGCATAATGAGAGCGCGAGGTGACTTACCAAAAAGGTCAAAGCCAAGCGTGTTATCAGGTCGCTGCCATCCATTCCTCGTTAAAGGGGGCATGCCAAGCGCTTTTCCATTTGCCTTTTTAAAGGAATAACAGGGGGGTTTTTTTCGACTGGTTCAATCAAGACTTTCGGACCCCCAAGTTTGAAAAGCTTTGTAGCCCTTGTCCGTCTCTTAGTGAGACTGGAATATGTGCTCAATGAAGGTAAAATGTCTATGATTAGAACCCAGGCCTTGTCCTGACATGACCGCAGACATTTCAAGCTTACCACAGGCCGTGGCTGGTAAACCTCCCCCAACAAGAAACCGCATCCATACAGGCATACGTACACACACATTACAGCAAGGTGGAAGACGGTAGCAGGTAGAGCAGGTATATATACATCAAAGCTGAGGTTTCCACAAGGAAGACATCTTGGGCAACAGACATCAGATTTCGTTTCCTTCCCACGGACCGGGATGTTAAAAAACGCACTTTTTTCCACCTCCTCAAGTCCCCATAGGATCCCTCGTTTTAACCCTTTTTTAGTATTGACTTCTTTTTTGTTCTCGCCCATAAGGTAAGTCCGCCCGGCGACAGATCTAACCTCCTTTCGGGTAAAAAGAACAAAAGGGGCTCGTATAAAGTACGAGAATCAATTTTTCCCATGTACAATGAAGAACTTGGCACATAAGGCATGGCATGGTACAGAAAACCCCATAAAAAGTCATACCGAAGTGAACTAAAAAACCCGAGTACACAATTAGGCCGTTGACGCTGGTTTCGGCAGGGTTGGCTGGCATTACCAACGAAGGCGTTGAAGGAAAAAAGTCCCATTTTATTAGCAGATTCTATAGCCTCTTTTGCTTAGTTTGACTCCACCTAAAACAGCCATGCTATAATCTGGGCATCCCCGCTTAAAAACGCCATAGATCACGGCCTGGGTTCGCGTGTGTGCTGCGCTCCCATTTAATTTTGATGATTTTTTCGAAGGGCCAACACGAACAGCGGTTTCCAACCAAGTTGCGCTGAATCTTCCTTACAATTTCTTTTTTATTCACTGGCCGTAAATTCAGGGAATCGATTAGGAAGTGCGTCAGTAAGATGGATTAGCACGGCGGCAGAAATCTACTTATTTCTCCTCCTTGCTCCGGTTTGCCCATACAGAACGAGACCTTTCCCCCCTTTGGGGGGCGAGATGGCGCGAGGGGCCTAGATTTTCAGCTTGCATACTTTACTCGGCGCTACTCTTCTCGCTTTCCCGCGCTTGCGACAGCTGGCTCTCGCACATTGGAACCTTTTTGGCGGCACTTTTTACCTGATAAATATTAGGTATACATAAAAAGGTTCTCGCCTAATATTCTCGCCTGCTGCCAAAAAAAGGCAACTGCGAACTCATTTTCTCATACTCCATAACTCCACGCTTCCCATAAGGAATCAGAGAGTACCCCTTCACACAAAAAAGTTAATATCCTTGTTACGTTTCCTACACCTTGAAACAGAAACAAAAATTGCGCATTAGTTTCCTTTCGGGGGTTGGGGGGGACAGCTCGTTCCAAAAATTAAACTAATTTCGTTTCTCTCGACTGAATCTGGACTGATTTTACCTTTCAGGGAACCCCTTAACAGCAGTCTCTCTCTCCTCACGCAGTTCAAGCTTCACTACCCATCAGTTCCTTTCCACACAAAAAAAGAAATAAAAAAAATCGCTTGGCTGGGAATCTAGTGCACCGCTGTGACGCCATGGAGGTGCACCAGGTAAGACGTACCCCAACTGTACTATTCATAAACTTGGCTTAGCCCACACCCTTTTCTTTATGGTTAACTAATTATCCTATCAAAACTAGAGATTACTTGTAGACTTGTATTACCTTTCTTTTTTAACTGTACGGGGCGAGTCACGCGGGTTTATGACAAAAACGAGTTCTTTTTACTTTATTTGCTTGACTTCACTGTTGGGACTCGAAAATTTCTTTGTCAAAACAACGCTTGGAAGTTGGTGTCTGTATAGAGCATGTATAGAAGTCTGGCGTAAACCCATTCGAAACACCCCACACCGGTTTGCTTTCATTGCTGGGACTCGAAACTTTCATTGTTAAAACAACGAATGCTTGCATGCATAGAGCTTCTGCATGGGATTGGGCTGTAACCAATTACCGAACAGGCCAAACCGAACGCAATAGCGCGCCCCTGGCTCCAAGACATTGGAATGAACTTTAGAGCAAGCTTTTCAGCGAGCTTTTGAGGGCGTTTGGGAACTTTTGAGGAAGCAAGCAAGAAAAACTTTCCACCCGTGCGGGTGGAAAGCAGCCATGGAGCCAAAATAAAAAGGCAATGGAACAGGAAATGCCCTCCCGCTGTTATTTGGACCATTAACACCTCCTGGCCGCCAAGGAATCTTCGACCACTTATCTATCTCGCCCTCTCTTTCTATATATATGTACGTATTACCTTTGAATCGCTTCGGCTCTTTGCCTTGCCGACTGTAACAGGAGATTTTTTCCTTTTTTTGCATAGCGGGCGAAGAAAATAAAGGGAATCCGCCTGCGGCGTTGGGAAAACAGATTGCCCCATTACCAGACAAGCCTGCATAATCGAGGGAACATAATGAGCTTCATGCTTATTGACCTTCCTCGAAACCTTTCACGCTCAGCCACACTATATTTATATATATATACTCTTCCAAAGGGTTCCGACACCAAAGCACCAAAGTGTCCTTTTCCTTTCTTTTCTTCGTTTTTTCTTTTTAACTTTTTACTCGGGTCACTTATGCTTAGGTAAACCCCAAGAATGCGCTTTTCGTTTACCTTTTAAACTGCAATACCACAGCCCCCCCTTTTTCCTTTAGCATCCGCACTCTCCAAAGAAAAAGGGGGTCTGCACTATCCCAATTTGTCCATAAAATAAAATAATGTCAAAAAATAAAGAAAAACTCGACCACAAGAATTAGGCCCCAATGGCAATTTTACTTATTTTTATTTTTAGCACCCGAGACGATTTTTCCCTATAGTGACAATTTAAACGATGACATTTTAACCACCCCTCACACCCAAAAAAAGAGATTTTTTTTTAGTGTTTATTATAATGGCGCTTGGATTTGGCAGCTCGAGGGCCAGAAAGGCACCGAAAACGAATGATCTGTCCCTTTTGCAGCCTAAATTACATTGGATATAATGAGTGTATCTGGTCGTGGTGGGTTGGCGAGGCCTTTCTTTCGCTGGTGGGAGTCCACCAGCCCGCAAACAAAAATCCGTGAGAAAAACGTTCGTTTTAACTCGGGGGTTACCAAAACACCCGAGATTTTGGGGCGGAAAAAGGGGGTTAATTTTCCCCTGCAGACATGACATGCAGATAAGGGACGGTAATGATGATGAACCCCTAACTCCCCAAACCATACTACTCGTCTTGCAGCCCACAGCCAACAGCCATTTCTTTACAAAAAAAGAAAAAAAATCTTGCCAACTTTTCAGTCTGGATGCCAAATTTTGCAACTGGATGCAAAATGGGCCAAATGATGGGTCTTTGTAGACAAGAAGTAAGAACCTTCTCTCCATCCCGCGCGTTCTGTAGTACGCCCCGCCCCTGCAAGCTCCTTTTTACTCCATCTTCGTTTGTTAACCGTAAATTAACCAAGCTCCAAAAAAGGAAACACTCGTTTCATTGCATTCAGTCATCGGTTACGACAAACAAGGATAGATTTCTTCAAGTCGACTACAACTCTCGTCAAAATGAACGCGTCTACAGCTTCATGCACCCTATTTTTCGAACGAATTTAAACTTAGCCATGCGTTGCCAATGCTTCCCGAAGTGAACTTGGCAGTCTTGTAAGTCGACTTTTAAGTTAACTCTTGTCCAAACGAACGCGGCTACAGCCTCATGCCCCCAACTTCGAACGAATTTAAAGGCGTAACAGTGCTACAGTAACGCACGGAAAGCTACCTTTAGGGGACACAAAGTTATCATTGTTGTGCCAGTGCTTTCCTATGGCCTAGAAGTGAGCTTGGTAGACTTTCAAGTCAACTTGCGTCGCAACGAACGCGGCCGAACTAAACTTGCGGTCGAAAGCAAGAATAAACCGCCCCTTATTCGCCTCCCAACTCCCAAGTTTCACTCCTTTCTTTTGTATTACCAATACTCGGTTGGCAGATGATACAACCACGCAAGTTTATTTCTTTTTCAGGCTGGAAATCCCGGTCAAACTCATTCGTTTCGCTATGGAAACCCGAACACGCTGTATCTAAAGCTAACGAAGCTTACCTTAGCCTAATTTTCTTTCTACCCATATTTTCTTATATTTTTAATTTGTTTTCTCACTGGCGGCGCCTAATCTCCCACGAAAAACCCACCCACAAGAAATACGACCGAGAAATAAAAAAAAAGCCCCAAACGGATTTAAGATTCAGGGCGCATACACGATTCCTACATGGGAAAACTAAACATCGCCCTAGGTGTTATTCAGTATGCAAATAACGAAGCTTTCCTCTGCTGTTATCTGCTCCTTGGCTGATCCGAAGTGAGCTTGTCTTCATTAGTGACCTTTGGGCTCGCTAAACCTTAATGAGGGCGTATGCTTAATAAGACGCTTCTCCGTTGTTTTGGCTTAAAACCTCATACCATACCCACACACGAGACCATAGAGATGTTCTTTAGGAGATTACCCCCCAAACTTGATCTCATAGGCGGGACACGCACGCCTTCTTCGTTTCCATGCACAAGAACACCTTTGGGCCTGGTACGTATGTGTATACATACCGCTTCCCCTTGCATTTCAATGAGGTCTTTATTAGGTCACCTTTGAAGCCTAATAAATCAGCATGGCACATTGCATACGTTCTTGCTTTTCCGTCGTATCTCTTGATCCGGAAGAAATTGGCACAAGAAATTGGCAAGCTGGCCTCAAAACTTCATACCCCACTTTTAGGGCCTTTTTTGCTCGATTTTGAGGACCTTTTATTACTATTAATGATGCTGGATCATTCCCAAGCTGGCCCCTCAGGCTACAGGAATCTTTCACGCTTGAGCCTCTTCGTTTGCTCAAAAACTTGCATGCTTTAAACAGGAAATATAGATATAAGAGGTGGGGAAGCCGACTCCTTTCAAAATCGATGTCTGCTGCTGGTGCCCCGAGACCGGACAGCACCGATGCTACGTCAGCAGCGGCCGGGAAGGAAAATGCTTTTCCCCCGGAGAATCCAAGATATGAGCACAAGTGATCTCCAATAAAAATAAAGAGATGCTTTCCGGCCCGCACATACATATATATATATACACAGTGGAAGGCGCAGACCTAACGGGGCTAAAAGCAGCCAAAGGAAAGAAAAGGAACAAAAACGGAGGCGTCGAAGCTTTTCATATAAGTGGGCGCGACATTTATGACACGTTGCATTATATATCTAAGGCCTTATATTCCGCGGGAAACGATGCTTTTCTCTGCTTCTGCTAGATATGCTGCATTGACTCCTTTTTCCTTTTTCAGTTCTTTTTTCTTGATTTAAGAAAATCCTTAAAGGCTGCATCATCGCCTTTTCCCCTTCTGCTCCCCTTAAATTGCTGGCAACAGCACCCACAAATATTACATCTACCCAAACCGGGCTATGAAATGGAACTAAAAACAAAATAATAAGTAAAGGAAATAAACCGGGATGTGAAATGGAACTTTGAAGCCAACAAAAATAACAATAAATAAGGAAAGAAAAAGGTATTCTAGCTATCCAAACGGGGACGGGAAATGATGGCAGTAACGTTCTTATACAACTAAGCAGCTATCTCTGTAATAGTAGCCATATTCTACTGCTACACCAGGGGCCTTTTTTCGTTCGAACTGGTGTATGCACTGCCCAATTGTGGATTCAAGCGCCTACTTTGGGTCCGAACGTTTAATCATGCAAGACACGCTCCCACGCCTTCATTAGCTCCAGCTTATAGCAACAAAGCCTGCTCAGGGTGTAGACTCTATCGGGCACGGAGCAAGGGGAACTTAGCGAAGCCAGCACCAAAGCGAAAAACCGAGATGAGAGGTCATCTAAGGCCAATTTCATCAGCTTTCTCATCCTATTAATCTGCTTTTTCTTCTCGAACAAGACTACCAGCTTCTCCTGTATTTCCCCACTTTTCACTGTAAGCAAATCCTCTCAAAATGAGTAGAAAACGGTACTCAAAACGGGTGGTTGGTTGCTCTCAAAAACAGATGAGAAGCTAGTTCTCAAAGGAGCTATGTCTAAGCTCTCAAAAGGAGTAGGTTTCAGGTCTCAAAAATGGACCAAGCAGCGCTAAAAATGAGTTTATCACCTCTCAGTATTGGACGACTATACTATCAGGAAATTCTGCTTCAGTTTGGTAAAGTTCTGGGGCTAAATCACGAAAAAAAGAATCACGCAACACACAAAACTTATAAGTCACAATGGCGTAAAGAATGGCACTGACAAACCATTACCGTATAGGCCACGGGCTAACATTGAAATTCCCAACAGCAGCCTTTCTGTAGGAAGAAAACGTTCGAAAACTCATGGAGTGGGACACACTCCATGACCTAACCATGAAATTCCGTACAGCGTAAGTCTGGCTGTAGGATAGAAACGTTCGAAAACTCCCAATCCAAGGGGAACGACTCATTTTAAGCTAAAGTGTACCTGTTTTGAGTGCACGTTTCCGCTATTGAGAAGGAATAACTCCTACTGAGAGGGCCATACTCCTTTTGAGATGTCCAAAGTACTCGTTTGCGGTACCCTTTTTTACAGTGTTTTTTTTTATGAATTGTGTACCCCAACATAATACTCCATTTAAGCCATTCCAAAGTTACCAAATACAAATTCAGTAATATTACTTTCGTTATTCGGTAATATTACTGCAATATGTAGTCTAGGACCAATGGGCCTTATTAGAAGCCCAGCAAGGGGTTAAGAACCTCCCAATCACGGAAAACTTACCATTGTTTTCTGTATTATTATTTTAAAAAATAGGACTCTGTGACCAATTGTATAAGAAAGAATACATTGTCCCGCTAGTTTCTGCACGTTCTAAATTTGTCTAATTTGACCAGCGGCGGTACATACACACCTATGGGTGCTACCAGCTGTGACTGCCACGCCAATTTGCTTTTAGATAGTACTTTGGAAAGTATCCTAAAGGTTTTCGGATATGATTATTAAGTTTCCAGCGAAACGCCAAGTACGGAGGGCTTCCCTGGCGATGACAAACGATGGCTAAATGCGGAGCGAAGGAATCGATGGATGTAAATTTCCTGTTTATCAGCTCCAGTTGAGAAAGCCAAAAGCGATGGAATGGGCCGCTCTACGATTAAAAACGGCCGGGTAAGGGGTGGCAAACCGGGTCAAGAAAAACACCATGTGGGACCGATATGTAAGACAATGGAAACGCCGAGACCATGGGAGTTCTTCAAGCCTTGCTGGAAGATGAGCGCGACTTGGGGAGCGGAACCAATGTTGGGACAATGGACGCCAATTGACGCGACTTCCCTTTGCAACTAGAAACTTTCACACTCTTACACTTGCGGTAATTTTCAAATAAATTACCCCCCTGATGTTCGATGGGAACATGCGAAACCCCCAAACGCTTCTGGATTCTTTAACACTTTGCTTCAAACGCAAACAATTCCAGTTCCTTTCCTCTAATTACGAGTCGGTTCCTAACACAACTTCCCTTTTTCAAAAATCTTCTACGCGGATAAAATAAAGTAAAATACAGAGAAACGGTGAATCCCAGGGATGGCAGGGATTTCCTTTGCCCTCGAATTAAAGCGTTGGGTAATCTTTTTTCCTTCTTTTCTTTAGGAGAAAACTAAGGTTGGCCCGGAAATGGGCAAGAATGCCAAACGGATTAGGAATGTCGCATGCACAATTAAAGGAAAAACGCGCTCTGTTTTCCCACATCACACCTTCCTTCTTCTATGACACTGCCAAATATTGTCCCTTTCATAAAAACGAACTAAAAATAAAATAAAAACGAACTAAAAAAGGCAGTTCCCCTCTTCTTCCAGTTTCCCATCTCCGAAAGGGCAGCATGCAACACGCATTCCAAGAATGATACCATTTCCCACACACAAACGAACGTATACGCTGCTTATGTGTCCCACCAACCCTTTCCTTGTCCAACTTGACTTAACTTACGGATGTACTTACAGGATACTTTTATTCGTGGTAAAGGGTTAACTGGCTCTTTCACGTTCTCCCCTTTTTTTCTTTAGAGCTTCTCCCACGTTTAGCTCGGCTAAAAACTTGCGCACAGTATTCCTAAAAACTAACCATGGGTCAAATTCCCATGATTTCATTGTTAGCAAGAATGAATTCCAGCCCTACTTCGCTCGCAACCCGAAATGTCACTGTTGCCCAATAATGAATTGGCAGATTCGTTCCTAAGCGCGCAAAATTTCAGGGTTGTACTCTAATGTAGAACCAAACCGAGCTTCCACAGCGTGTTCAGACTATGCCCAAATGGTACAGGGAAATGGCGTGAAAATATGGGGAATTTGGGCTCAATCTGAACACGGCTTAGGTCGGTTTGGTTTGGACACGAAAGAAGGGAACGAAAGAGAAGTTTCCCCCCGCTGGCCAGTGAAAGCCAAGAAAAAGTCACTGTATAAGCGATCTCAGGTATCCAGTGGGTCGTTTTTGGGACATTATAGTACTAAATTGTCGCAAACTGTCCCAAAATGGCCGAATATTTTCAGAGGATTCTACGCATGGATGGTACGGATCTTAATACTACTACATAATAGCAACAGGTGTGTTATGCGCTGCACGGGAAGCTCTAGTCCATTGCATCCATTTTATCCAACGGAAACATTCCGAAAAGGATGGTAATGATGATGATGATGATCCCTCCGCAATGTATAAGAGAATAAAGGGTCTTAATAAGCACCGTTCGACAGCATTATGATTAACCCCATTAACAAATGGATGTTCTTCGTCTACTTCGCCAGCCTAAAAGTGGCCAGTACCTGCATTACATCCCTACATGCATGTACAATCCTGCCGCTAGTAATATAATAACCAACTTTGAGGAAGCCTAGCTCTTCTCCAAGTCACAGCGGCAGGTAAATGTAAATTTTACCATGCATCACAGCTAATGATCACTCCGGCATATCATTAACCTCCGCTTGCACATCCAACACAACGGTTTCCATCCCCCCCCCCCCCGTCCTCGTCAGCAGCATGCAAAATTTGCTTCCTTTTCTCAGAATTTAATGTTCCCAGTCTCCCCCCCTCCTGGCTCCCTGACTTTAAACCCTCCTCCTCCTTCTCTTAATACTATTAGGAATCTCACCCACTCGCATCGCCTTTCCCCCCAATTCACATCGCTATGAAACTCGGGGATTGTGCTGCATCATCCCTATCAGCGCAGGTTTCCTTCTCAAAGATGTTTCGGCCCCAAACCTTCATTAATCTCCTCGCTTACACAGTAAAGAAATTGAAAACCATTTTATTGCGGCAAAAGATTTCGATTCCCATTTCCTGTGTTTGGTGGGAGGAAGGCGAATTGGGGGGTAAGGGGGGGGAGTCTTCTTATTATCAGAGTCAATCCGTCACTATCACACGTTCTGCATAACTCATCTTTCTTGTGCCCCTCCAGAACCGTATGTAGACCTACTGCTACGACGCGCATCCAAAAAAAGGCACAAAAATCAACAAGTTATTGATATCAGAGCAGGTAGGGGGTCTCGCGCTCCTGTCGTGTCCTTTTGCATGGCGAGCCTTCATAAGACCCATGCATTATGCATGCAGGCTTAAGATACCACCTTCCAACTTCTCAACTTCTGCCCATGCATTGCAAATCAATTGGCCCAAGACAAAAGCAAACGAACGTGCTTTGTTTCTTTAAAAACACTTTTTTCATTCTATTCATCCGTTTTCCATTTTCTTCCATTTTATATTCGCTACGGACTTGAGGTAAAAATTAAACCCCCCAAAAAACTGTCATGTACAACTAAATCGATGTACTTCAAAGCACACTTTTCCTTCATTATAGCGCCGCACTTTCTGCCAAGCTTTAATAGTGAATAACACTGAATTTTGTCATGCATCCGAAATGTAGTTATGGTGTAAGAAGGAACAGTTTCATTGTTGGTTGCATGTGGTGTTGGTGCCGGCGTCAAGGTGGTATACAAGGTATAGTACCCGTCGATTAGGCGCTGATACCCCCCACCCCCGACTGTAATAATAGTTCATATTGATCTCAAGCTTCCCTGGGGGTTGGTTTTTATACTTTATATTCTCCTTTTGGCTTGGCTAACCCCGAACTAATATGTCGCCAATTTCGCTATGCGGCCCTATTCCCTGGTAAAAGCTTCCCTTCCATAAAGGAAGTCGAAGGTGTGTGTTGGGAGCCATGCCAATGCCAGGCGACCCCCGCTGTGACGTAAGTGTGGTGCTCCCAGGTTAAAGGTCGCTTCGCCGACTGCACCAATAGTCACGATTCCGTGCTTCTCCGTCCTTTTCATGTTTTTTTTAAAGATCCGCTGACGCCCCTCCCCCTTTTAACAGTTTAAGAAAGAACCAATTTCCTTGAAATAAGCTTTACACTGGCATAACAAACGCTCCAGTTCCTTCGCATTTTAATTTTGTGTTCTCAGCGAAACTCGAGGGTACGTTGTTTTAGTGTGTCCACATGTGCTCAGTACGGTCGCCAAAATAAATGTATACGAAAAGCTCTTCGCCTGGGATACGTTCTTATGGCCACGGAGGCCGAGATGGGGGCCCGTTTATCTTTACAGGGCTGCTGTTTGGCCTTTAGCCTGCTCGCCCTGTATGTGCTCTTATTATATGGCCTTTTCCCCTCCTCGCCATTGCCATTGCCGTTTCATAAGTCAAGACGAGCTGCCACAGTTAGCCAAAACGATACTTGGGAGATGACGCGCGGTGGACATTTGTTACGAAAACCTTTACTTTTATCTCGATCCCCCCTGCTTTTACAGATCCGGGTCTCGGCGAATGAAACGAACGCCACGAATGAAATGAAAAGATCCTTTAAAAGACTTCTGCAGGCTTCAAATGAGTGCGTCTATCATGGGTGTATAGGGTTTTAGTTTCTGACCTCTTTCCCCTTCATTAGATCCCCTTAGGCGACCATCTAAACAGTCTCCCCCCCCCAGTCCGGGAACCAATATAGGGTTTCTTGGCTCGTTTCAGTTTCTGGCAATGCCGCCCCGCAACACACACACGTCATATTGCTACATAAGATATATTATATACACACCCATGCCCCCCCCCCCTCTAAGATGTTCGGCGTTCCAAGAAAAAGCTGGGCAATCTTAAAAGGGGGGTGGCAACTATTAAGCCAACTGTGGACGTGCAGAGAGAACATTAGTCCACAATAATTCAAAGGTCCCCCCCATATAAAACTCGTACGCAGTCAACATTTCATAGAGCTTAGAAGGAAGAACGAACTTACCCCCCAGCTTCCATTTCCCTTTCTTACTCATTAAAAGACGTTCCTCTTAAGTGGATCTTTTCTCTCAGCTACCAAAGTTATTAGACTCGGGCACGAGTTTCTGCTCCATCGCAGTCCAGCCCATTACCCCCCCCCCTCCCCATAAGACAGATATACTGTATTACTGTTTTGGTTTGTACCCAAACCTAAACGTTGGCGTTTTCCAAATGAAGCCAAAAAATGAAATACAAAATGATCTTTTTTAATTTTCTTACATTTAAATGTGTTTATTTCTTTTCGGCTGCAAAACGAAGAAAAAGGGGGAAGGAAGTAATGTATAATTTTAATTTAGGAAGAAGAATATGGGCAGCAGCACGTGACTTTGGGAAAATGGAAGCTTGTTTACCGAGTGGATGATTTATTCACCGAAACTCGGCACAACGACACAGGCGGCCCACAGCACGGCACGAGAGGGATTGGAGTTTGAAACTTGCAAATATTTGGCAACTTCTAAATGTATACATTGTTGTATGGCTTCCAGCACGTGCCTCCCTTATAACTCTGCATTGATCAGCATGTCAGTGTTTCCTGAAGCTAGGCAAGCTAAGTCTGTTTCAAACTTGTAAAGTAAATCTCTATTCAAATATTCAAATCTTTCTTTTCAAGCGCACAGGTTGTTGGCCTCTTTTTAATACCGAAAAATTACCAGTCGGATATAGGGAATGCCTTGGACATCTTTATGCATAACTTAAGGAAACCAAACTGAGAGGGTTCAACCGAAATCCTTGTAATAAATAAATAAAATACCTCACGAAGTGGCTTTACCTTTTTTTCCCAATTTCGGAACGCAAAAATGGAAAAGAAAGTTTTTTTTTTAAGGAATGCTCTGATATTAGTTATGCAAGCCAACATCGAGAACACTGTTAATAGAAACAGCACCAGTCTTGGAAAGTTTTCTGGTTTTCTTGAGCAGAGAGGCTTCATTATGCATGCATGTTTGTAAAAAGACTTATGACTAACCATGAGCTCGCCTTGCCGGTGGTTCAGCATAACAGAAGCTTTTTGTTTTCGGGGGAGCTTCCAACTGTACTTCTCCTAGTCAAGCCCAGGCCTTCCATTTTGAATACAATGCAGTCTTCCTCACCCACCCACCCTTCCAAAACTTGGTCAGCATTGGAGTTTCCATCTCAGAAATAGCTCACAACAGTGAAAATTGTTGCATTACCCCTAATGCTCGCATTGGAACCGAAGCCGGTAAAGGAAAAGGGCTCCCATTTGCGATTTCATTATTGAAATGCACGAGGAGTTAAAGCTTCGTCAGCATTGGGTTTACCGCCTCTCAGGAATTACTCACAACAGTGAACTTTTTCACCATTAGGGGCATTGGAAGCGAAGCCTGGGCACAGGTAAAAGAAAAGGGACTCGTATTTTCGATTTCATTGTTGAAAGACGCGTACTTGAGTTTGGGAGGAGTTAAAACTTGGGCAATCTAGAAAGGGCAACACAAAAGATGGGGGAAAAGGGATCCAAATACTCTTAGAAGGTTGTCAATCAGAAACACTTCTCTCACCGTCTCAAGAAGGGGGGGAGCAGAAGAAAAGCGAAGAATGACCCCCCTGCCAGGTGTGCCCATCAGAAAGTTGGCAATGGCAAGCCCTGCTTTACATACTAATCGAAGAAAACTCCAGCAATGGCTTTGGACAATGCCAAACGAACCTACATATCGCCTTTACATATCGCTTTCGTTCCTGCGTAGACATAATCCACAGGAGGTAATGTATAGCATCCAACGAGTCCCGCGAGCCAAAAAATAATCATAAAAAAATAAAACCGGTGCATTTTGTACGTGGGATCTGTAGCCACAGCTCGCCAAGAATCTATTTAAGATTTGCATACGCCAACAGTGCATAGATCTTATTGCTCCTTTCAGTTAGCAGTAGTACAGTGCCAAGCAAGGTCCCAAATTACACTCAACTCGCAAATAAAACCGGAATGGCAACCATTATGGACTGACAGGATGCGCATTTGGGCTCCCGTTTCATAATTGGTTGCAACCCATTTTTTTTTGTTTTGGGGGGGGGGTTTCAGGATATGAATTACTCTTGTGTGCTGGCTGGGACTTTCTTTCCTCTTTTTTTACATCTATGGTGCTTGACCACGCCTACATTGACGCATTTTTTAAAACGAAACCTTTTTTTTACCCTAGCAGCACCAAGAGCTGGATCGGAGACTCTCATTAGCCATTTTTTATTACCAAAAGAAAAAAACTTAGAAAAGGTTCCTATGCAACATCTGGGACTGTACAATTAGTCTACTACTTCATTTCCCGCACAGCCAAAAAAGCTATATCCACGATTCTTCGCGGATAGGTTAACCGAAAACTTTCGGGTGGCAAAGGGAGCTCTCACTAATAAGTTATTATAAAGAGTCCAGCACCTGATGCTTTGGAAGAAGAGGGGGGTCTCAAGGAGCGGTGGTGGGTGTCACCAGTACCTGAAATTTGCCTCTCAAATTTGAAAAGTTATCTCTTTTCGCCCCCCTAATTCCTCTTTTTTCACACAGACCTTCTGCATACAAAAATAATTATCCGAAATATATAAAAAAGGGAGCGATCTTTTTTTATTTGGAACGGGCGAAAAACGAAAAGCGAAATACCTTTTGGGCCAGCCGGAAGCCCCGCGCCGTTGTTCCTGCTGCTGCCGACCGGGACCGTGGAGAAGAACGGGCGTAGCGTGAGCCAGGCGAGCCATGAAGGAAGGCAAGAAGGCTCCGCCTCGCGCCGTTGTACCGAGAATTCAATTCTCGAAGCTCTCCGACATGCAAACACCAAGATCACCTATGGAAGACATGGGAACAACTTCATTAAAAGTTAAGCTACAAAATAATGAAAAATCGGGAAGCTGACATAAGGACGACCCGACACAAGGACATAAGGCCGACTCGACCCAAGGACCGAAGGACGCCTCACCCTGTGACGTACTTTTTAGTCCTGGAAACTTCAAAGTCTATGGACATGGCGTCCTTGTGTCGCGTTGCCGAAAAATCATGAATACAAAACGAGGTTTCCTTCATTGCAATTACCTTCATGACTTTTTTGTAATTTTTTTTTAACTTATGTAACCCCCACTTCCCAAGTCGTGGGAAAAAGTCCGAATTAAGTGAAAGGTACACAAAAAATACAATTTCTAGGTGTGAAAAGCTAAATCATGCATTTAACCCTTGGTATGATGCGGGTATGGTGTGTGTTAATTCCTAAAATACGATATCTACAAAAAGAGCCCCAAAAAACTTTCCCAGCCTTTGGAGCAGCTTCTTGGCCGCAGTCTTTTTTCCTATTCCGTTCGCTTGTGTTGTGTGGATGTGATGTGTGTTCTCCCCTTCTCCTTAGTGCAGCAAAATGGGGAGTTTCACGCGTCTTTGGGGTCCCTAGTCTTCCACGTTTCAGGTAAAAATGAGCTTCCTTTTTTTACAGCTTTTTTTACAAAGGTTTTTTGGGTCTTTTCTGTAAGTTTTGGAGGTGCTGGGAACTTTGCTCCCCCCTCTTATGCGATGCCAAAAGGAAAAAAACGTCTCGCTCCTTTGCATATAAGGGGGCCCTGACATACTTTGAATAGATTTGACCCTCCCTTTTTAAGGGAAAAATGCAGATCCTCGCTTCTCAAGCTTTTTTTTCCTTTTCTGTTTCCCATTTCCCACCAAAAAATTCCATGCAGGCCCCCTCGACATCTGCATGCTGCATCATCAAGAGGCCAAAAATACCCAATAAATAATCGCAATATACAATAATAATATAGAAAAGAAAAAAGGCCCAAGAGCTGTCTTCTGGATCAAGGGGCTAAAAATACAAGAATAATACAATACTTGATGAAACTAATCGAAAGAAAAGGGAAATCATCGGGAAAAGAGGCCAGAGAGGAACGATGAATCAATCCATCAGACCAAAACTGGGAAATTTGTGGGTCATTTTCATTGCTACTTCATTTGCAATCATGCGGGCTTTCCATGGCTGGAAACACGATCCAGACGGTTATTACATTCTAAATTAATTTATTTCTTTCGCGGGGACATGGCCATCGATGATAAGCATCAAAAGCCATCAAAAACCTCGTACACTTTTTTTATACAAAACTGAAAACACTTTTTATAATCGCAACCATTCCTTTCACCCCCTAGCAAATTTCCATAGATATCCGCCTTTAACCCCCAAAACTTATATTCAAAAGCTTTGCCCTTTCTTTTCCTGGGAAAAAAGTACGTTTACTACCAAAAATGCTCCCCATACATGTGAGGTATAAGAAAAAGGCTTCTGGGAACACTTTTTTGCTCCTAAAAGGGGTAAAAATGCAGAAAGGTACCCTGGTCCAGCATTTTTCTCTGAATATCTCCCTTTTTAATGGAAAAAACCCTCTTTCCACGCATCTATGAAAAGTGCTCTCCAATCTCACCCCGTTCGAGACTCGAGAGACCCTATAATGGGGTAAAAAACGACCCTTTTCATCAAATTTTCCTATAAAACAGCCCCACCATGGCCTCTTATCTTCTTTCCACTACAAATAAGCTTAGCACACATACAGAGGCACAAAAAAGAATAAAAAATGGGATGAGTCTCATTTCATCCCAGTTCCCAAGATTCGGAAAAGGGTGAAAGCTGTGAACAAGCTTTTTTTATTTTTGTTAACAGCACTACCAACACCACCCCTTTTCCCAGGCACCCTTCTCTCTTTTGGGGGAGAATGGGGTTAAAAAAAGATTTTAGCCCCATACGGTCCCTATATATGCCAGGATTGCGGAAAGAGGAAATCCCTATCTACGGAAATCCGAGGCTGATGGATCCTTTCAATAATAAAAAAAAATCAAAGGGGTTAAGGCGATGCCAGAATTTCACTTAAAGGGTAGAAACATCAGCCATGAATTTTTCCACTATATTTTTTTATATAAAAAAAGAGATAAGTTGCGATCATTGTGCAGCTGAACGGGGTGAGAAAACGGGGTACATGCTGATTTCAGCTTCGTCTTATAGGTTTTTTTTTTTTTACTTTTTCCCCCTTTGGTTCCTTCTAACCTTTCCTATATGGCATACGAGATCTTAACCTCCGGAAAAAAAGGTAAAAAAATGCATTTCCTTTCCCAATTTCGGGAGAGAGGAGAAGCAGCTTTGATGCAATGAATACCAAAGGCTTTTCATCCATTTCAGCCATGGGATTTCTGTGCTCTTCTTGCTCCTTAGAATCCCGAATCGAGAAAAAAAAAAAATCGGGAAAAGGATTACCATGAAAATTTTTGGAGCAGATGAGGCAGCTTCAACACAATAACCCGCCCAAACAGCCCAGTTTTCTTTTCTATCACCAAGAATTGCCTAAACCAAGTATTTCCTGTCTAACCCCCCCCCCAATCTTTTCTTTAAACACGACAATAAAGAAATGCAACGATTTTTAATCCCTACTCCCCTCTTCTTCCAACATTTACATTTCTCAAGATCAGCAAATTCTTTTATACAGAAAAAAGGGAACCAAACTCGTTTGAAAGAAAGAAATTGCTCGACACCCTCACTGATATTAATCCCTGAAAAATTAACGCATCCGGTTTGAAAACCAACTTTTTATTTTTAAAAAACTTCTTTTCCCTTTTCAGAAAAAAGTGAAGAGCACAGCCAATTGTGTCAGACATCTACTTCCCAAAAGGCCAGCCAAAAGGTGCAGGTCTCCTCACTTTTGTATTATTTTCCTAAGTTTTTAACAGTTTACGTTCTAAACAGCGTTGCAGCACCTCTTTGAGAAAACCAATCCAATAATAGTTTTTTTACGACCGGGAACTTGTGGCTTTTGGGGGACTTTTAAGACCCTTTTTCGAAAAGCTGAACCAATTGGATGCTCTCGATATTACAGCGTCAATATGGTAAACCCACAGTCGTAAAAAGTAGTTACGGGTGTGAAATTTGTTAAATTTGTCGCCTGCAGGACCACAAAAACACTGATATGCTTCCGACGTAACTGGGTGGTCTTTTTCGGGAAGCCGATACACTTTAACACGAAATTCACACTCGGTCGTGCTCTTCACCAGCTCTGCTATATAATCTTAAACATAATTGGCTCACTAGGACTTTTTCTTTCCTTATTTTCTTCTTTTTTAAAGACACGTTACATGATATTCATGTCGCAGCTAAACGCAATGAGCTAAACAACCTCCGGAACCAGCGAAAAAGTAAAAAAAAAAAATTTAAAAAAAATCCACGGTAGTAATGGCGACGATATATGTCAAGAGCTAAGCAACCTTAAACGGGAACCAGGGACAAAAATGGAAATGAAGGCATGGAGTATGACCTAAGCTATAAAGAAAAAGAGACCTTGGCCTTGCTCCTTGGGGCGCACCGGTTATCGATTACCGCTTGATCTTAGAAAGAGATTTATAAGGTCAGTTGCCCCGTCCAACCCTTTTCCCTTGCTGGTCCTCGTAATTCTCTCTAGGACGTTCATACAAGTCTGGGCATACTCCCTGCATCCATCGTAGACAGACGCCTATTGCGTATTCCACGCACCCAAAGCGGCCGGCAGGACCTCCATGACGTCACAGCCGTCTCGACGCCTCCTAACTCTAACTAATCACACATCTACCGTCTATTTGGTCTCTTTTTATTTTTACTACTTTTTTGCTACCTTTGGCGCTGGTCGATAACACTCATCCTTTCCGTGAATGCTGCAGGACTTCTTTTGCAATAAAAAAAATACTGATTAATCAAGACTTTTCTGTATGATGAGCGAGCTCTGCGGCGTAGGTTTCAAATTTTTTGTCATCCGAGTAATGGAAGCCCAGAAGCCATGGTATGGACTCGCCTCTCCAACACCCACAGAGGAAAACGAACGTAAGAAAAGAGGGTCTTTTATACTGTATCACCAACAAAACTAAAAGACTTAACAAAAGAAGAAAAAACTTTGATTTTTCATCATTCGACATTTCGAGAACTCTGTTAAGAGGCTCACATATGCACCAGGGAAGGTACGCAGTGCAGGTCAGTGCACGAAACTGCGATTCAATTGGAAATTCTATCCATACTTATCACGAGAGGGAATATCTTAATATTCTCGTGATTTTGGGGGGGGGGAGGTCTCAAGACACAAACTTTAGCAGACGACAGGGAACTCTTAAGAAGACGCGCGCGGTATTCTCGTTGAGATATGCCTTGTCTTTTCTTTCACCTTTTTGTTATTTTTTTAGGTGTCTTAGCCTTGCGAAAAGTGTCACACTAACAAGAAAAGTCCCCGACAAGACGTCGACGTCCAAGACGACGACACTTTTGTCGAGTGAATGAAGGCTTAAAAAAGGGTCTAAAGGTAAAGTTGGTCCACTCCAGGTTGATGGAGCCCATCCATCTCCTTGGCTCCGCTAGTTCTACTACTGGACCCAAAAAACTCTCTCTTTTTTTTTCTTTCCGCCCCCAGCATCTCTTTTCGCCTTTACAGATGTCTTATTTCCTCCCAGTAGAAGCATGGCCTTAGTGACTCAAAAAGATTCCAAAGAGCAACATTCATACGTTTCTATTCGCTATATAGAGCACTATTATTATTATTCAGTAAAGTTAAACCAAAATACCCCAATTTTTAGTCATGTTTGTTCTTCCCATTCTTGCACGAAGCAGAAATGACCCTATTAAATAAAGTCGATTTTTATAGAGAATAGCCTGATGTCACACACGGCATACGGGACCCCAGGCTTTACTTCATTGTTGCCAATACGCCAATACAGGGGTTAAATAGGAGCGAGCGCCTTACTATCCTTCTATGACGTCACAAGAATGAAATTTCTGCATGCCAATCGCTGACTTAAAAGAAAAGAACAATCGGCACAACGTAGACACATCTATGACGTCACAACAATGAAAGTTTGGCACGCCAATAGCTACTGAATGGCTGATTTAAAAAAGAACAAAAAACACCGGACCGCCCACATCTATCAGCATCTCTAATATGTGATTTCTGGGGGTTCTTGCCCTTTCGAAACATTACTTTATATTTCTAGTTTGTATGCCGAGCCAAAGCAAAGTCACGGACGGAACAAAGAGAGTGTTGACTACATAAGTAATATCCAGGTTAGTCTGGCGATCAACCATCTATATGCAAGATTGCAGGTCTTACAAAATTCCATTCAGTTTCTAGCAATCTGCTTTGGTCCTATACCCAAAAAAAGTCCTACACCCACAAATTCACTTAACCTTCTCGAAATACCCCAAAGTTAACTAAAAAAAGAATAAAAAAAGGCCAACTCCGATTTCGCCCTAATACACAACCCAAGTTTTACCCTAATGCACCCGAGCCAAAGCTTTAACCTATCAACTCGAGAAACAATACAAGCTTAGAAACCTTCCATTGTTGGCAATCAAATAAATAAAAGAGAAAAGCTATTCTTATTGCCTTCCTAAGCCCAGTAACACATATCTTGTTCGCTCCCCCTTTTATCTTTTACAGTGAGAGCCGTGTTTGCCTCAATAATCCATAATTGAAACTGCGTCTTGCTCGGTACTGGAGACGCTTTAATCGGATTCAGATTGGCTTTGTCTAAAAAGACGAAAAAGACAAACGGACCAGCTCGCAGCACGTTAGACTTTGATAGAAGCTTTGTGTCACTCTTCCATATTACCTAAAAACACGGCTTTTCCCGTTTTCTACTTCTTCTTTGCTACCATATATCGCTAATAATCCCACAACCGTAGAGTTCCCCCTGCTTTCTTCCATTGCACTCCACTCTGAACTTAATTGATCCATTAATTCGTCTTTAATTCAGAATTCATTTCACACAACCTACTCCAAATTGCCAAGGTAAGCTCATATGTAATAGGCCTACACATTACTATATTGGTTTTAAAGGGGGAGTAAGGTTTCAAAATGAAAAAAAAAATACATGTTATAGAAGAGACCAAACTACATGTTCTGGCTGAAGAACCCCTATGTCAATTATGCATAGTGACCGAGTAATTAATTATTTAGTGGTTTTAGCTCTGCCCCCTTTGGTTCAAAATTCCAATTTCCCTATTCTTATAACACGGGGGGACAGTTGGCCGGAGAACCTAGCGCCTTTACCTATTAGCGCGGGCTCCGCTGAACGCCATGCAGCGAACGTTACCCGCAAGGTGGGAACCGCCTCGTGCGGTCCCCTTGCCAGGGGATGGGCTCTCGACTGCGAAGCCAAACCGAAACTTGCCCAAAGGCTCTCGGCCCGGCCGGACGGCGATCGGGCGATGGCGCGAAGAAAAAGTCATTTTTTTGTGATTGAGTTTGTAAGTTAACCAAAGCACCTAGAGACTTGTTTCAGCATTCTAAATAAAGATAATAGCAACGTCCCTATGAACAGAAGGCCCGGTTTTGAATGCGCTAGGTCTCCGGCCAATTGTCCCCCCGTGTTATAAGGATGGGGAAATTTGAATTTTTAATACAGTATTACTCTCCTGACCTGCAAGTCAAAAACTAAATAAAGGTCTCACCAAAAACATCTCAATTAAAAAACGGAAACAAGATTGAAAACCAGAAAGTGAAAAAAGACGTAACTTTTTTTCGGTGTATAATGCATGGGTTGCACCAATGCAACATCCGGGCTCCGAGGTCTTCTTTCTATAACATCCCCAATTTTTAAATTTGAGTACCTTTTGTTGGTGCCGCACGCATTATTATACGAATTAAAAAAATAATTAGAATCCATGCATGGAAACCCTATCTCGTAGCTTCCGGCACATGACACCAGGCTTTAGTAGTGTCTCTGTTCCCTTTTCTTTTTTAGATTTTTACCTTTCGCTTCCCCATTATCAACTAACCAAAGGGTCCCCTCTTGCTCCCAAAATATAAAAAAATAACAAAAAGACTGCCTGGCAATATTTTGATGCAGTTGTTTTTCGCTTTTCGTGTTAGCCCTTTTTCGTTGCAATTCGGAAAAGGAAGGACCAGGCGGCAATTTCTTCGCGCCATCCCCAAATTATTTTTTTAATGTCTTCTTAGATCTATTTTGTCTGTTTCTCCTTCTTGGGCCTGCTAAAGCCCGGTTTGCTTGCCGTGCATAATGGACGTGTGGAAGATCCCAAATGAGCGTTTCCTTTACCCCCTTTTTAGCGCCCTAGAGATAAAAGAAAGAAATGCTCTTCCGAAACAGAAATTGAGATCCGTAAGACGGCTGGTTTGGAGAAAAAAAAGATTCGCGTGCGGGACTATGGCCAATGCCATTAAACTCAAAATGGTCGGTACCGCAGCGGCTCTTTTTAACGTTTCGCGGCAGAGTTTTGGACTTCAATGAGAGCGGCCCTCATCACAAGCGCACGCATATTATCGTACCCCAAAACTGGGTAATTGCAACCCCGAAAAGTGTCCAGAGCACAAAAGCAGATCAACAATTTGCGTCTTGGGAGCCCCCAACGGCTCGGAACTCGGGGTTTTCCCGTTGTTGTTTTTTTAAAGGAAAATGCACGAATAAAGGGACAAGAAGGCAAACTAAACTGAATCTAGAGCGTTGAAAAACTAAAAACAAAAGACCTATAGAGCTTTTGCCAAATTACGCCTCTCGCGGCAAGCGAAATCCGCCATTTCGAGTACATTTAAGTTAAGGTAAACAAACAACAAACTGTTTTCCGTGAATATTGGTTTTTGCCTTGTGTCTTTTTGTTTATTTACCTGAGCATATGATGCTCAGGCAAGTTTAGAGGCAAGCCGAGGCAAAACCCGAGCCTCCCCTGTTCTAAAACGTTCGCTGACCGGACTTGTCGCCTTTCCTCCGGCTTGCCGGGGGACTCTACGGTAGTCGCCAACACTGAAAATTCGAAGGAAAGGTTGCGCCAAATTACGCCTCACGCGGCAAGAGTTGGCGAAATCCGCCATTTTGAGTACATTTAAGTGAAGGTAAACAAACAACAAACTGTTTTCCGTGAATATTGGTTTTGCTTTGTGTCTTATTGTGTCTTTTCGTTTGTTTACCTGTAAAAGCTGTAAGCAAAACCAAACTATTCACGGAAAACAGTTTGTTGTGTGTTTACCTTCACTTAAATGTACTCAAAATGGCGGATTTCGCCAACTCTTGCCGCGAGAGGCGTAATTTGGCAAAAGCTCAATAAGTATGTACCTGCGATAGCAATATACAGTCAATGTGGGGAATTTATGATGTCGCAACTGACACGTTCACCCTCTTTATATCATCGTTAAAAAGCAAAGCCAAACAATTTGCACGTAACCTGGCTGGTCCGAATGTGACGCTGATGTACCGATCCTTTATTCCCGTTGTTATTAGAACACCTAAAGTTGACCTCACGCGAATCTACCATAATGTACATTTCCTTTCCCAAATAGCCCAATAATACAATGCTTATTACGTTGGGTAATACATTAAAAAAATAAATAAAATACAATGCTTAATAATATAGTAATCATCTATTTACAATTCAATGATACTAGGCTTACTGTTCTATTACCGTAAATGAAATAATGCAGTACTATGTTACTCATATTACATAATAATAATACCTTTAATTGTACAAATTACTATTATACAGATCAATCTTTGAATCATTTATATCAAGAACACAAATCTTAATTCCCATTTCCTCTTCCTTTCTTTTATGTCTACTCTACTGACAAATATATACTGTCTTTTTTCTTACTTTGTACACTCTGGCTTCATAACTCCCTTCACGATTCATCCAAACTGACAAAGAAACAGTTTAAAACGGGCAATTGATTTTAAATGTGCGGTACGTTCCAGACTTCCTAGGGAAAAACCACCCAAAAGTGCAATCTTAGCCCGTTATTCATGCTCAAAATCACATAAAAGTGTTGCTGCTATTCGAGGCCACAATTTTCACCACCCTTTTGAATAAGTAAGAAAACGAGGTTGAAAAAAGGAGAAAAAAAAGCCAATTGTGCATGGGTGGTCTTTAATTTATCCTCTCCAATTTGCTTTATTATTCCAAGCTAAGGGAGAGCGACAGCAGTAAGTATTTCACACGCCATAATTTGTCAAATCCGGATTCTTCGCGTGCGTGGAACTGTAACAGATCTCCCGTGGTGTTTTTACATGCATCCCTAAAGTGGAACAATGCTTAAATCTATAAAACCCAGAAGGACCACATTATGCATAGCGCATTCAAAGTAGGTGCTTTAACAAGGTGTGGGCTTTACATTATATACCTAAACCATATTCTTTTTTTCCCCATTTTTGTTTTTTCCCCCTCTTCCCAAGTCTTAACCCTTTTGGATGTAAACCAACCGCCAACCCTTTTTTCCTACCATTTCCTCTTATATATAAGTACTATACATACGCTCTATACCCCTCATGGAAAAATAAAATAAAGGTGCGCTTGCATGGGAGCTACGACAGGTGTCAAGACCGGAATCCCGCGGAACATTCGGCGTGACCTACGTGACGAATGCGGGACTGCCGACTTTGGGTGCAAATGCAAAATTGGGGAAAAAAAGAAAAAGAAAAAGCCACTCGCAAAAGGAAATTAGCTTATTAACAGCCAGCCCGAAAGAGAATGCGGAGTTACGGGGGAATCGCCCAATTTACTGAGGAAGCTCAACATGAAATTTAAAAAAAACTAAAACTAAAATTGACTTCCTCATTTTCTTTTAGTATTATTTTCTTAACATGATCGCGGCTCAAGTTTACAATTTTTTCATTTTTTTAGCATGAGAGAAACTATTAAATTATATTACGGCTGAAGTCACCGTCTAATGAAGTCACATTAATAGCTCCTGCGCTCAAGTTTAAGGTCCGCTTTTTATTTTTTTTATTTCCCCCCTTTTTTTTAGAAATTTTTTAACGTATGTCCAATAAAAGCTTGACGTGCAGGGAGAGTAATCAAGTAGGTGACCATGCATGAACGACCATGCGCACTGCGTTTACCTCTGTAACTTGTTTTTTTATATTTTTATATGTATAGGTACGTATATATCTATATAGACCTAGTTTTACTTTTACGACGCAACATTTATTCGTCCTCTGGGAATTGGCCGTTGGCTTCCGAAAATTTTCACTCTTGGGCCCCAAAGGCTAACAGGTCTATCACCTAAAAAAGCCATGTTGAACGATAGAGGGGGCTCTTTCCTATATGTATCTCTCTCTCTATACACATATATAGTGTATACCCAGCCAACACGCTCGGCAGCTTCGGGAACAACGTCTTCCGGAGTGGCAATAATAAATAAATTCCATCTCTTAAAAAAGAAAAAAATGAACGCCTTTTCGCCCGGTGCGCGGTATTAAAGACGGTGCTTTTGATCAAGTATAGGCTGCGAAATAAAAGACTAAAAGAAAAAGAGGTTCGTTGGGGAGAGTGTTTCTAGTATGTAAAATTGTAAATTAGACCCATAATGAAGACCCTTCCAGGGCATATACAGACCCTAAAAATTGGGTCCGACAACACACCTGTCACTTGGACCAACACCTAACGATGACTAATGAAGCTCCCTCCCGCCAAACGGCGTAAATCTGGCTTACAATACAAGCCATAAAGCTAACCGAAACACACAGATACAGATACACCTCCAAAGCAACCACCACTAGCAACCTTATTCATAAAACCCACGGCGCTTCTTCTTCTTTTGGGAGAACGGTCACGATTCAACGCTGATTATCACGATTTCCATCTGGGACTTTTCCCCTCCTCGGTCTATTGTACGACACGGAAGTTCCCTTTCCAACAGAATTCAAGACTGCAAACCAAAGGATCTCAAAGGACCTTTACCTGGCCGGGCCACGTTCCTCTTCGATTGCCAAGAAAAAGAAAACTTACGAATGCATTTGGCAATTTACCTCCAAGTCTCTCTACACCAGTCGCTTTTATGCCCAGACATATGCTTTCTACTGTGTAGGGAAATAGAGCTTCTTGGAGCTTTTAAAAGTCACATTAATCAACAAAAAATTATTCCTTGGTTTAATCGAAGAACTAGAAACGAGAAATTATCCCCCCAGCTGCTTTATACGCCACTAAACTAAGAATGGTTGGGGGCGACCGGGGTGGGGGAGGCATTAATTGGCATTTGGCATTACGACCATCATCATCATGCAGCCCAGCACACCGCGCACAGGCAAAAGCCAAGGCCGGACCCCAAGCCTCATCCCAGCGAGCGCGCGGGGTAAGGATGTAGAGCAAGATTTACGTCATTCTATTTAACATGGGATTCCTTCCAAAGCACTGTGCGGTACGACTCCCTCTCTTCTCTCTTTTCTTTTTTAGGTCTAACCCTCCCTGACAGAAATATGACAACCTTTTCCCCTAGGGTCTGGCCGGGCAATTACTGGCCAGTAAGAACCACCCACCCACCCCCTCCTGACGCGTAATGTTATCCACGCGCCCCCTCCCGTCAGAAATCACTCCATTCTTACGAGCTCTCCTTCGCTCTCCCTGTCTCCCCCTCTCTTTATTTTCCCGAATTTTTCGTTATTTTTTCTTGACTTCCCCGGCCGAGGAAATAACGGAAAAATCATAAATATTACTTCATTCGGGCTTCTTAACAGCGTACAAATGAGGGCGTCATACCAATCGGGGGTAAAGAGACCCTTTTTCGGGAAGTGGACACAAGGACGCCGTGTACCCGACACAAGGACGCCTAACCTCGCGATGAATTGTCCATACGGGGTTAAAGCACTTTATAATCTCGTTGGCGCTTAACTAATGAGCCGAGACTTGTTTAACTCGCAATGCTAGTGGTCCCTTAAACGACGACGAACCTGGCGTCCTTGTGTCGGGGCCGGCGTCCTGATGTCGGGTACAGGCTTTTTGAACTCGCAAATTCTAATGAGATGTTGACCTGGCGTCCTTCTGTCAGGGCCTTGCGTCCTTGTGTCGGGTATAGACAATTTGAACTCGGGAATTTTATTGGTCCTTTAAAAGATGATGGACCTGGCGCCCTTCTGTCAAGACCTTGCGTCCTTGTGTCGGATGCACGCTTTTTGAACTCGGGGATTCTATTAATTCTATTGGTCCTTTAAAAGGACTATGGACCTGGCGTCCTTCTGTCGGGGCCTGACGTTCTTGTGTCGCGTTTTTCTAAGTGAAAAAATCATGTAATACGAGCACCCCCACCTTGATTGGATGAACCCGCCCATTTCCGGACCTCCAGCGCCTTTTTGGTTGTTTGCAAGCAAGTTGCTCGCGAAAAGTGCTTATGGCTTTTTACCTGGCATGTTAGTTTATTCCAGAGAGAGAGTGATGCCTCCCTTCTTTTGCTAAGCCTCTTTTTTTGCTGGCCGTCAACTTCTTTCAAGACAAATCTATTGTTTCTACCTGATCGCATCCCCTTCTTATATTGCTTGCAAGATTACGGGAGAGACCGCCAGCCCAAGAGAAAACGAGCGACAGCTTGAGAGGATTGCAAGCGGTAAAGCGAAAAACGAGGAAACGATACATTTGAAGCCGTCTTACTTCTTAACACGTTTTCGATTCCAATTTTGGCCTGACACATTCATTTCCCATCAACCCCCCCTCCCCTCTGCTCAAAATACCTTCCATAAAGCTGCATTTTCTATGAATATCATTTTCTATGGCTTTGGGCTGGCCGCTCCACAAAAATAAAAAAAAAATCTATCGTTTCAGCCTTAAGCACGCATCCAAACGCAGCACTTTTTCCTTCTTAATACAATTCCGATACTATAAAACCCCTCCTCCGAACCCAGCCAGAAACGCTTGATGACACCGCCGTTAGCAGCTGGTCCTGGCATTCCTTTTTTTACTATTTGTTAATAAATGACCGACTTTTTAACACCCTTTAGCTTGCTGGGCTATCATCCCAATAGTCAATTAATAGATGGTCTTTTATGTCCTTCGCACGGAAAAATAAAATAAAAAATATATAAAAAAACTTGCCCTTAATTTGTCTAAATTGGGTGGATTCGCAAGAAAACGAAAAAAAAAACGAATTTGGGGGGAATTGAAAAGATTATAAAATATATGATTTTTTGGGATTCAAGAAGTTCTCAAGAACAAAAATCGCGTATGTAAGGAACGGAAGAATCCTTAATCTGCCAATGTACACTTTTATACCCTGTTTCGTGTTATGGCAACTGATCTGGACATTAAGGACATTAAGCAATGGTGCCGTTGCCTAGGAAACGTTATATGTGTGTCCCCCCCTTCTCCAGTACCACCCCGCATCTCCTCACAGCTTCCCCAAAGCAAGTATTTCTATCGTCCTGGACGCTGCTTCTGGGTTTCTCTCAGTGTCCAGCCAAAGCAGCCTGTCCACATTATCCCCTCCTCCTCCTCCTACTGGACGCATAGAGAAGAGAAGCAAAGAAGAGGGGACTCTTCTCTATGCGTACAGGGGATCCCTGAAAAGCTGTAATGTGTATAAAGCTCATCCATGTTAATTAGGCGGGGAGGCCTATTATAGGTTCCTTTCTCTCTCTTTCAACCTCGTGTACCCGTCTTCCACCTTTGGCACTCGTATCTATCTTTTCTATCTATCGTATCTATTCTGGACATCGTTTTGGTTAGTTTCTATAAGCTAAAGGCATATCAATGCCAAAAGAACGATGTCCGGTTTCCCTGGGATGCGGGACCGGACTCTCTTTGGGGCATAAACTTGGGAACTTTTCTTGTCCACTGACCATTAGCCGAAGTGATGAAGAAGCAGCTTTGCTCATCATCGCGTGGATATCGAAAGGGGTTGTCAGAGACAACAAGCACAACATCGCCACACAAGTTAGATCCACACTTATCCCAAAGTTTTCAGAATCTTCACCAGATTTCGGCCGTTGTGCTCTGGGAGGTTGCCAGGACAACCCCCAACAACGCTCCGACTTGTCTCATTAACCCCGCCGTGTCCTTTCCTCCACTAGGTCTATCTAATGTGATGTTGACCTTTGATCAAGTCCGAAAGCTCCGACTCAAAACTTGCCTCGCTCCGAAACCTCCTTGTTCCCTTACTTTACTTCATCGCAAGTTATACACACACATACACTGGAGCCATTTATCACCAAACATGTCTCCTTTACAGCGTCCAAAGAGTGTCACTCCAGCCCAAAAGCTGACACCTCCCCCAAACAAAGAGAAAGAAGAAAACGAGGTCAGACTACATCTTTCACAAGGATGCTTCACTTAGGTAAAGATGGCACCTGACAAATGGCTCGTTTTTATTTTTTTTCCAGGGGGGTTCCCTGTAAGGCTGTAACCCTGTAAAGGACAAGAAGATCCTCCAAACCTCCAAAAGGTAATCTATATATATAAACGTATCCTACTACCCCGGGATCGCCGTTCTCTTTTTCTTTTTTTGGTGGGGGATGAAAACGGTGCCCTTGCGCCTTTTGCCTATAGACACCTGCCCAGGGTGATTAATGCCTTCGCCTTCTAACCGTTAATACGAAAGTTAAGGGCGCCAAATACATGTCGTTTTTCGGCGTGGCTTTATGTCAGACTCCCACTCCTGACAAGGGAAAAAGAAGAATAACAAAATACAACTATTATGCAAAAAGACATTTTTACCGTAAAAGTTACGAATGGAATGGAGGGTAGTCTCATTGTGTCCAAATGATCACGCCACAATAAAAGCTATGGCATGGCAATGTTAAGCCACACCGAAATGCTATGGCTAATGCTCTTGGCATTATAGAGGCAGCGTTAAGTTCGCTCACGGTATAAGCTTTTCTTTCTTTTCCTAAAGAAATTTTGGTAGAGGAAGAAGGGAGGAAGATCTTCCTTCACGCGAGTTTCGGGATATCCTCTTAATGATTTCCTGACACGGTACTGTACCTCCCTCCATGGAAAAAATAGCATTTCAGGAGACCTATTTGAAAAAGTTTCGTCACTTTCCAAGAGGACATCTAACACGGCCTGGCCAGAACCTTTTTGATCTTCTCTAACGAAAACGAGCCTAAAAAAAATAAAAAGAAAAAATGAAAAGAAAAAGGAGGATCCATCCAATTTACTGAGATCCGAAGGTCCCAGTCAAGCTAGTCGTGCCAAAGCTTCAAGGAAAGGATTCTCGTCCTGTACCTTGTGTACACACAACACAGCCCTGTGCGTACTGCGTTCTCGTATGTACCCCGGCCGTGCTCCAAGCTTTAACTCTTGGAAATATAAGAGAACTAACAGGGAAAAAGAATGACAAAACTGAAAAACTCCCCAAAAAAGAAAAAGACTCAAAATGGACTACATTTTTTTAGGGCGAAGAAACGACCCGAGATGCTGGACGGACGGCAAGGATTTCGTCTCTTTACATTCAAGAGAAGACAGACTACGCTTCAGTGGCTTCGTTAGGTAATGAGCCTCGTGTGCCGAAGCTTTTACAATAGCTTTCGCCTTTGTTTCCATCCGTCCACTGCTCTTCTTTTGTCTATATTAAAAAAACTGCCGGTTTATTTGGGTTTCGGGTTTTAGGGGGAACCTTGTTGCGATGACTTGGACTGAACTGAACCTTATTTAACCCAAAGAAAACGAAAAAAGAAAGGAAGAAAAGATCCAGTTTAACTTGCAACCCGTGCGTGATTTCAAAGCACACACAGTAGCTACTGGATCTTGGGAACTGGACCTATATACCCCAATATCGCCGACCTGAAAGGCGAAAGAGACGCTGGTCACGAACCTCAAACCCCCGTGTAGAGACCTATATATACCCAGTGGCCCAGCACGGATACGCAGTTATTATAAACACAACAAAGAGTAGTTATCATTACTGGATGTCATTTTCATTCCTTCGGAGCTCCTCCTCATTCGTCTTAACGTTCTTTTTTACTTGGAAATTCATCGACGCAGCACTAAAAACCGTGTTTCCAATGATATGACTTGGGGACTTTTTTCTTTTCATTTTTTTCTTAGGTCTGTTCCTGGGTGTGTAAATCTATAAAAGCAAGAGAAAAGAGTCGACACGTGGGCGCTATTGAAATCGTTTTTTTTAAATAAAGTAGTTCCTATTCTGCATTTCTTAAAAAGGTGTGCCAAGCTCCGTGGTTTTTCAATGCCTTTTTTAAACCCTTTTCAGTTTAACCCCTTGCGTAAAGCCGCTATTGAAATGCAAACTCCAAAGACTCTAAAGCGACACGTGCCGACAACTCTTTGAGCTTCTCTCTCTATAAAATTCCCCTTTTAAAGCGCTTAAACGCCCCTCCCTTGCTTCTTTTTTTGCGTTGTTGTTGTTATGATCCCCCGACAAGCTGTGGTAGGGATGAAATTTCCGCTTCTTTGAATTGAACCGTTTCAATTGAACCAAATCAAACAAACAAGTCATTATACTCCTTTCCTCAATGGTAACTAACGTCAAACTAACAAACTGCAGGAACAACTCATGCAATCTGGGCTCACATTGACCTCTAACAGGCTTAATAAAACCATTCCCCAGGAAAACTTGGTATCATTCTTAAGAATCAGTACCAATTCCCCGTTATCAGAAGCAACAACGAGGGCCATTGATCCGTATGATGTGACACTTCTATCAGCATTCAAATTATGACATTTCTGTCGAAAAATCGCTCAATTTTCCCTATTCTAGTTTCCTTATTAGCCGTGTAATATCTGGGCTATAACATTGCTATTCAATAATCAGTAAGCCAGTAAAACATTGCATGTGCCATACCGATAAGAAGCCACGCACACACACAAGCCATGTGTGGACCCCCTCATCAACTGGGCAATAGTTCCAGAAAGGGAGATTCAAGCTTGTGGTATGTTCGGTTGACTATGCTATGCTTTGCTCTATGGCGTCCGTCCACACCACACCCCATGTACCTTTTTAGACAGTCACCCCCCAAAAAACAAGAAAAAAGCCAAAAAGGGACATCAAGTCTGCATGGTTTGGTCCTGATAAAACTAAAAAAAATAAAATAAAAAAAAGCCATGTAGTGAAACTACCACGCCAATAGGATCCCGAAAGTTCCTACCACTGCAGCATCGTGTATGGAAAAAGCGAAAAAAAAATCCTTCATAATAATATCATATAAAGTTTCCCCCTAATCAATATCTAACAATGTGTGTGCTCCTGTCGTCCAGCTCCTGGCGCCCGACATTCATCCCATTGCATCCACGTACATAATACGCCCCGGGGTAAAATGGATAAAATAGATCAAATAAAATACATTTCAAAAGGTGGCCCTGGCTGATTGCTTCGGCTGCCTGACTGCCTGGCGTCCGGACGTCGTGACGTTCGCCTGTCCGTCCACATCCAAGGGCTGGCCAAAGGGGCGTCACTCGTGCAATTTTTTTTTCTTTTCTTCTTCCCCCTCACTCCCGCTACTTTCCTTGACACCGTTGTATAGACTATGTATCATAGAAAGGCTAAAGGCTAGATCCGATTTCACCTAATTGTTCACTTACATTAACCATCTTTTCCCACATACTCCTTTGTTTGCCCGAAACATGTGGGCGGACCTAAAGCAAGCCTACCATAACGTCACGCTATTCTCTTGTCCTTACTGTATTACCTGACTCCCATAAAAGAAACCTTACTGGGTAATTGCTTCACGGATTCCTGATTAACTTCTTTTTAGGAAAATCCACTGCACTGATCAAAAGGTGCAACTGCTTCGTAAAAAGTAACTGTTTCGTTCGAAAGTGCAATGTACACTGTTCATTGTTGCAACCTTTCCACAGTACAGGCGAAACGAAAGAAACGTTCGAAAAGTGTGCTGTAATGTACCCTATTCATTATTGCGTCTATTCCGAAGTACGGGCGAAACGTTCGGTAGATTTTTGGCGGGATAATAGACAACATAACACGATGCTACACTATTTCGAGGTCCAAGATGGCCGCCCGAAGTAAGCAAACGTATGCAAAAGCTTTAACTGAATTCAATCAAAAACTACGTACTTGACCATATTTGAGTAAAAATAGAAAGTGAACTAGGCGAATCTCATAGACTCGATGGTTTTCCTTTCCAAGATTTAATTCGAGAATTAAAATACTTGAAATTTACATTACAAACAAATAATGCTGTACTCGCCCCTGCAGAGTATGCAATATGTCAAGCACGCTAGCTTTTTTTACTTTCCGGCCCCCCGGGGCTGTACTTTTTAACTGACTTATGATAAGCTCATTTACGACGGTCAATATTGACATGTGACCAAGTCCTCTTTTCCAACCCCCAAGCCGTGTGAACATAAAAAATTGCCCCCTTTTTTCCCCTTGCCTTTTTACTCCTTTTTGGCGCCCTTCCCCGCTTTTGGCCGGCCGTAGCGGCTTTTCATTCACTCACATTCGACAAATTATATTGGCGGGCGAGGTTAAGTACCGCTGACTCAATTCAAACCTCACGTGACTTTTAGGGTGGGTGTGTGGAGCGGGAGGAGTTAATGTAATTTCAATTCCCGGACGAAAACTACAGCGTTTCCCAATCCCAACGCCACGGATTCCCTTACGAAAAAGAAAAATCAAAAAGAGGGGAAGAAAAAGAAGAAACTCAACTGTAAACTAAAATTGACCGAGTGTGTGTGTGTATTTGTGGTTCTGGTCCCCTTCTATCGTTGAATGCACACATACTCAGCAAGTTAAAGTAAGCAGTGTGAAAAGGCAAGTGGGAGGTACCCTTTACAAGTTCCCTCCTACCAAGTGTTAAGAAAAGAACCCAAAAAAGCCACAACTCGATCAGGCAGCCCAAACACTCGCAGTATCGATCCAAACGGGGGGGGGGGGGGGTGAACCCTCCCAGTTTCCTTTAGCTCTTCAACATAACTTCTCCTTACAGCATCCTTATCCTTGTCCAGCTTGCGCCTCTCAAATTTCCAATGCCTCGTGTATTATGTGAATGCCAGCGTGTGTGTGGTGGATGTGATGTCGCTCCGTTCCCTACTTCAAAAGAGGAAAACTGGAACCTTCTTCTCGTCGTTATCACTTATCTCACGCCTCAAGTCTCCTGTTCTAAGAGCTATTCTTATTGGCACGTCCTTATTTCTCAACAACGCACTCACTCCTCTCCCAGGAAAAGCGAAAAAACTCTAAAATTGAGAGCAAAAATATAAAAACAAATTTCCCTTCTTCAAAAGCCAGTCACGTTGAAAAAAAATATACAAAATTACCAAGCTGTCCGATTTTGATTGACTGAGAGCCGTAAAATTTAGGTCTTATTTCTCCCAATTTCTTCCTATTGGTCAGAATTCAAAGGAAAGTCCGGTTAAAAAATAAGGAAAAATAAAAAAGACACAAAATAGATAGCGAAAAGAAAGAAATGTGATGTGTACTCACAGTCCACACAACAATCATCTCCTATCCTGGTCACGTATAACCTGACTGGGAGATGGGAGACAAATTTTGCATTCTGCTAAGGAAAGCCCGCCTTCCCAGCCGGAATTTGACAAGGGAATACATTCGCTGGACGTATTTGTTGGCCTTTTTGCTCCAGTAAAATGGACGACCACGTCAAACTGAATTATTCCAGATCGGGACAGCTTGAAAAATGAACCTCGAAAAACCCAACTAACCAAAAATAAATACAAAAAACGGCACCACCCCGAACACGTCCATCCCTGAAAAATCCTTAACATATCACAGAACGACTTTAAAAATAAAATAATTCTGCCTGACATCCTCGAAAAATCCTTTGTTGGCTGCACTTGACATAACTAGACCTATAATGGCCAAACTATCCTCCAAATTATATCAATTACATTGAGATTCAAGACGGACATAGCCCGTATCATGCTAAAATGGCTTCCAATTTGTGTTTATTTCCATGCTTAATTTAAAGAAATAAACTAATTCAATTCAAACCAATTAAATTGGGACTAAACCCATAGATATAGCTCGTGTCAGTCTGAAACTGCTTCCAATGAACCTTCGATTCATTGTGAAATAACAAAACTAAATAAACTGGAGCCCTTAAGCGAAATAGACCATTTAAAGGTATTTTAAGGCATTTAAAGTGCATTAATAAGGCATTTTTATGCAGTTAAATCGCGAATTTGAATTGGAACGAATAATGCTGCAATGAAATCTCTTGGAAGGGAAGAAAAAGGGGGAAACCAAATAAAAACCATATTCAATTGTAGATGGGGCTGGTTGGCTCCTGATAAGCAAGAAGCAATGAACCCTAGCTTTTGACGCACTATAAACTGTTCTATATTTAATACCTAACTGTGCGTCTTCCCCACCCTGTTTCGAACGAATAAGACCCAAATTTCCCAGCAATTTCCATAAGCAATATTCAATAAGTTCCCGGCATCCGAAGTCAGACAAGCCAACCCAAACCAATTCCACTTCGTAGACTGGGGGGGTGAGTAGTTATCCCAGCCCACGAGCTAACATCCCAACCCCCAACTTTTAGGGCCGGCCACCCAATCTATATAGAATCAGAATATTCTTAGCGTTTTATGCGGCAAATCCTAACAAAGACATCGCTCAAGTATTTTTTTCTTTTTTTCCCTCTACCCCCTCTTGATTTCCGGCAAGGTGGGGGTGGGAGAGAGAAAAAATTGGGTGGTACAGTGGAAGTAAAAGAAAGAATAAGAGAAATAGTTAGGCTTTGTCGTTTTTCACTCGTGTGTTTGGTCATCTGTGCACGCAATTACCCTACGTCAACCCCCGTTCGTTGGACGTTAATCGCGAGTCGAGCTGGGTACAGTACAGTACAGTGCAGTACCCTCTACCCTCGTCATCCTCATGTGGCTATCTTCCTCTATATGCAAG
This sequence comes from Lepidurus arcticus, assembly GCA_003724045.1. Classification (NCBI taxonomy): domain Eukaryota; kingdom Metazoa; phylum Arthropoda; class Branchiopoda; order Notostraca; family Triopsidae; genus Lepidurus; species Lepidurus arcticus. The sequence continues at coordinate 15,287 of RJJA01000281.1, read as the reverse complement.
AATATGAGGCCATTACCATCCAGCCAAGCAAGACCGGGGGGACAAAATCACGTTACAGCGAGGAAAATACGGAGCACGGAATTGCTGCTCCGAATATGCCAAGCATATAATGAGGTACCGAAGAAAGAATGGTGGGAGGGAGGGAAAGGACGTATCGTTGACTTGGATTCCACTTACGCACAGCATCCCGACATAGAGAGCGCAATACGCATGGGAGCTCGAGATGAGATGTCCCTTCATTAAACATAAAACTCTGTGGACCCAGGCTTGACAAGACCTTACGGAGAATATAAAAACCCCAAGAGCTTTCGCAAGCTACAGTATATATGTACACAGAGAGAAAGAGAGACCTGGGGCGGATTTTCTAACAAGAATATTTAAAAATAATGGGCTTGATAACGAGAGCAAGCTTCCTTACTGCCCTAAGTCCATAGCTTAAGTTGGGGGGAGACTTGGAATTGAGTACAGCACCACGTAATCTTTGCTTTCAAGAGTTAAAATAAAAATCACTTCAATAAAATAAAGGGAAATAAAAAAATCATTTTTGTTGCCCATGTTAAATGCAAGTAGATACACCAGAATAAAGGAAGCAGAGCTCCTTCTTTAAAGGAAAGGAAAACCCTAGAGATCCTTTCTAAACAAAAGCCCGTTAAGGATTATTTAAACAAATAGAGCGCCGAGTGCCTGAATAGAACTAGCACGACCTTTTCTTTTAGGTAATAATACATGGGGCAAAGAGGGCAATCTCCAAGTATTACCTATTCCGTGCCAGCATTAGATAGAACCTGTCTAATGCTACTCACAAGCTCCAGATATCATTCCGTTTTAACTCAAGGATCTTGTTTTTGTTTCTTCTTCCCTTTTCCTGGTGTAGATTGGTAGCTTCGTTCTCTTTAATCAAATTCAGAGACGATCTGAGGTGGTTTTCAGTATCGATTCCCTAATTTCGTTCGTACTAAAAGCTTGAAAGCACGATAGTTTGATAGAAAACTTGGCTATGATAGCAACAGTAACACTTGCTTGAAATATGCTAAAAGGGTAATGTGCGGCTCGTTTCTATTGGGTCAGAAAGGGTGCTAAAGCATGCTTTGCATGTGCTCTTGCCTTGCGCAGTCCAAAAAAACGTGTACTGAGTTTTCAATGGAGCGTATTATGAGGCCACAAAGGCTTAACGGCCTATAGCCTACTTGTGATTGAAAAAAGCTCATTGCTTCTCAAAGAACCTATCAGGGAGAAAAAAAAACTGATATAAAAAAATTACAACAATCCTTTCCCCCTTTTCCATACATGGGAAGCTGAACCCCTATCATACACCAAACCCCTAAAAGCCAAGACCCCAATGGTCTTTTCAACCCCTTCTATTCAGTAACGCAACCCCTTGCTTAAAAAATTGCTTAAAAAAAACTCCCCTTTCAAGCCTACCTACACGGGTTTGATTAGGTTGTGAAAACAACCCACAGCTACATTACTCGCAACTTTGAGCTTGACAAGTATAACCACAGTTCAACAGGTTGAGACCTAGCCTATGAAAAAGACATACTATTAGTAATGAAATAAGACAATAATTGAGAAAACATTACCTTTGTCGTAATAACTCTTGTAGGCAGCTTTCAATTTAACCAGTACCTCCAAAAGGGCAAAAGTCTCTCTTTTCGCTTCACGAACAAGTTTAATTCAGTTAGAAAACTAGATGTGCTTACCTAAAAATGATAAAAAGAAACAAAAAATTATGAAAATGATAATGGCAGTTATATAGAAGCATAGACAAGTAAAAGGTAATGTTACTCAACCGTCAACCCCTCTGTCTTCTTCTCCCCTTTTCCAGCCATTTTAGTTTACTTTTGTTTGCTTAGATACTAACCTAGCCGCAGGTAAAACGTTCGCTCACCTTTCATTGTTGTGGCCTTTTTACCTTTGGTTCGAAGCAAGCACTCGACGCTTTTTCAACACAATTTCAGTTTCACGTCATCAATGACCCGGAAAGTTCGATTTTGTTCAACAAAGTTTGACATATTGGGGAGACTTACATGGGTTTTAATGTTTTAACACACAAACGCACGTCAACTTTCGCGCCAAACATGTTTTTTTTACTACCGGCCATTTTGATTTATACAAACACAACTGCCAAAAAGCCGTCAGCGCCGCCGCTAGGCTTTTGCGGCGCCACTTCCGAGCGGCAAATTCGAATTCCCAACAATGAAATGATAAAAGCCACGCTGCTTATTCTTAACACGTAACTTTATCTAACTCCCTGTTTTCACCCGTTTCCACAACTTCTCAATAAAAAGTAAAAAATAAAATATAAATAAGCCGGTCAGAATTACCTGCTATTTTCGCGACGAGTTTCTCCAAACGGTAATTGTCCCCGAATTGAAAATTTGCCCAGAAAAACGAGAACGGAACCAACATAACAGCCACCTATAAAAGAAAATACGAATTATCGACTCGTAAGTGGAAAGGCTAGGACGTTTTTTCAAATACACATCAAAAACTCCCATATTTTTACTTTTAGTAGCTTAAGGTATTGATAAGGATGTCAAAAGCAGATGACGGGAGGAAATACGAAATTGTAAAAAAATAAAATACTTCATTTGGTCACATTACAATCCGTGACCCCTTGGACTGACCAGGGAATAGCCGGAGAAGAAGTATTGATCGGTTCCTTTTCCGATTTCCCTTTCTTTCTTTCTTTTGCAAAGCATAGAATCGCTCTTGTGCTTGGCTCAACCCTCGTCCTCTTATTTTCATTCCCTCTTCTCCGAAATTAGAATCAGGACCTAATTTGGTATCCACCACATTGCCACAGGGGAAAATAAAAACCCAATTGTAAGCCACAAACTCAGCGTTGGTGCTGCCTAACATAAAAGACTTGACTTCCAACCAAAAAAAAAGACTTTGTACCTCTTCACCTCAAAATTACATCCGGCGTTCACACCTTTTTCTTGGCCTAAACTGAATAGAATCGAATCAAACCGCAATTTGTCGCCGGCAGAATCCTCCCAGAGCCAAACCGCACTACAAAACTTTCTAATCAGCATAGATTGGCTCAATTTCCCTATGGTTTGCGGCCAAAGAACCTTCAGATACTGCTTTTGGGGATTTTTACCCCATCTTTCTGCCTAAACGTCTTTAAAAATTCATACGCTAAACGTGGGGTGAAATCCCTAAGCGAAGTATAGCCAAAAAGAAAAAAACCCTGTGGACTGAATGACCTTTTCCCTGACCAAAAACCGAGGTTCGTCTCATTAAAATTCCTGGGTCCCTTAGAACCCTCTTTTTGGGTTCTAATATTGCCAGGTGGAAACCCAAGATTTCATTTTCGGTGGTGTGGCCCTTCGCCACAGGCCAAAAGCTCTCTGACATTCATTCATTCTCCAGGAATTTAAGCGTTTTGCACCCATCTTTCTTGTGCATGCAAGATCACTGCATGCAAGAATGGATCCGGGAGCGCGGGGACATTAAAAAAAGGCCCCAAACGGCTCACGCATGACTATGCATGAGCATCACAGCTTCCGTTACACGCAAGGATTCGGCGGCAAGGATTCCAATGGGGACAAATCCCTTTTCCTTCAACGGAGAAGCATCTTTAGAAGCATTGCATGGACGGACGCCCCTCAATCTTGGCTTAAAATGTCTAGGAACGATAGAAAAAGTTTACAAATTAGTATATTCGCCATAGTGCAGTCTAAAATGTATAAAAGTCATTACCTTTTCCTTTTTACGATTGTGTAAAAACCCAGAGCAGGCGCCAGGGCGAGTTATATGCATCCTTCAACGTTTGGCTTCCATCTCATTCTCATTTGGAATTTCTGTCCATCTCAAAGATACTCCCTCGTGTAAAGAACAACAAAATAAAAAGGAAAGAAAGAAGGAAAGTTGCTACTTGAGCTTTAGATACTATTGCGGCGCATCGCTTATTCATGGCCCCTCCACAAGCAGGAGATGAGCACGGAATAGCGCAGCCTCCGGTCGCAGTATTCTTCTTTTTATTTTCCTCAAACTGCATGGCCAAGTGGGGAAAACTATCGGCTATTGGCAAGAGATAACCCTCGCTTTGAATTCCTTCTTCCCCCCTCTTTCTCTCTACGAGTTGATATAAAAAGTGTCTCGGGCATGGTACAACCAGATGCGAACATCAAAAGTTGGGCCGAGAAGGGTGGCGCCCCTTTTTATTCCTGCATTTGCTATGCACAAAGCGTCACGGGGTCGTGCAGCATACTTGACGACGCTCACGACGTCGCGATTGCAACCCTTGCTTCCCATTGGTCCGTCCAAGACGCGCCAATGGCGGAAAAGTTTTCATCATACGAACACCCCTAAAATTTCCCTTTTTTTCATTTCTACTAGCCCTTCCCCCTGCTCTTTGATTTGTTTAGTATTTGTCTTTAAAATTCATATTTCTTAATTATTTCCCTTCAAAATTGAACAAACCGAGCTTGTTTCGGAAGCTTCATTAGGAAATCCGAACCCGGCTTACACTTGCAAGGGTTTCTCTGGTAAAACAAGCCAGGCAAATTAATTATAGTGTTCCCTGGGCTGCGGAAAGCAAGCGGAAAGGCACATTTTCTCGAGCCATTTGCATAATTGAAGTGGACTGCGGCAGCCGAGACAAAGTTCATCGCGTGATGTGTGAAGAATTCCACCTTTTTACAAGCTACAAAGCCCCTTCGCCCGCTGTTACTTTTACAGTAGACATATATATGTTTATACACTATGTTAGCATCTTCCGGACTTGGGGGGTAGCGTGAAAACGTCGGAAAGGTCCATGATGGATGAGGCACGTTGTGTGACCACTAAAAACCCTTGTTCTGCATGCACCAAAAGGCTCACGTTGGGTTTAAGGGCTAGATTTGTTTTGTGGGCGCAGGAAATGGAAGAACAGACCATCCTAATTGGACTAATTTGTCCTCCCTCATTCCTTCCAACTCGCATAACTTCTTTTTTTGTTTTCTTAATGACGCGTTCCCCTGCTTTGACATGACAATTCCCGTACACCTTTTAGCTGGGGGAATTTCGGAACAATGTTCGTTAAAACCGGCATATTTCATTAAAAAAAAAACTTCGACAGTTAAGCTTGAGCATACCAACAGCTAGTGCACAACTAATCCAAATTATTTCAACGCAGATCAACAATGAATAATAAATAAATAGTAGATCATAAATTATGTAAAATAAACATGCAAATAAAGTTTGCAACAATGTGAAATACCTTGCCAGGAAAATGCCATTTGGTTGCACACTAATCACTAATGTTAAAAAAACAAAACTTTTCTTTTGGCAGCTTGCAAAAAGGACGCGTTGTCATCCGTTTTCGAACAATTTTGTTCTAGAATGTTCGGTCGCTTGATTTGCGGGCATTATGTGCTGCTACGCCACCTGTGGTGACAAGCGTCCGTTCAGGATCAAAACAAACGCCAATCAGCAGTATAGCTGCATTGGTGCAATACGTTTGGCACTTAGTGTGTCAAACATGCATATCTTTACACACTGTGTACAAGCAATGAGTGCCGAAAATACTGCACCAGTGCAGCCAATGGAACGCGCTAAATATCTTTACAGACTGTGTACACACACTGAGGGCCAAAAATATTGCACCAGTTCACCCAGTGGAACGCTTTCGCAAAAACAATAACAAACGTCAGAGCCACCTGTGACTAATTCGCGTTAATAAGCCAAGATACACGGAAGCTACATCATGTGCGGATGCGGAATCAGAGGTGATAAGCGTGAAGGGGGTCAGAAAGGGTAAACCGAGCTGCGTGATCCGAGATTTAATAGCACCACATAAAAAATGAAGGGGGTCAAACAGACAAAAAGGGAGGAGGATGGAGGGTTGGCGATAACAGAATGATTTCATAAAGTGTGATCCACACTTTTGGTAAGTATATCCTAATCCCAACAACCCTCTCCTTTTCTAGCATATCATGTTGATATCGCACGATCAACGATCAACACCCCGCTTTTTTAGATGGCGGGACGCGCGCTTCACTTTTTAACCCCTTGCCCTCACTTTTGGTTGCGTTTTTTGACCAGGCGTGTAATAGGGTGATTATCATTCATGCTAACGCGTGTCTGATAAAAAGAGGGGTGGCACTGTCGTTGCATGAAAAGAAATAAAGGAAGAAAAAAGCGAGATAAAAAAATGAAGCGCACGCTAGGAACTTAACAAGTTAATTCAATAGCGCGAATGCACAGTTATTCATCTCAAGTCGAACAGAAAAAAGCTTAATAAAGTCACTTGCACCCACCAGGGAATGAGAAAATTAATGAAGCTTGAAGAAGGGTTATTCTGCCCAATGAAAAGCAGCTGCTTTAGGAAGCTTTTGATGTTCTGACCACATCTAGGTCGAGGACTCCATTTTTTAACTTATTTTTTACATACTAGAGATTATAAATACTTCACGCCACATTAAGATTAAATAACCACTTGTGAAGCCCAGAGGACCCCAGTAATTTGACGCCTTTCTGTAGGGATAGGAATTAAATAGTATACAGAAATAGTTCTTTGTTTAACCTTTGGCCATTACGAATTGCCGGCTGTACAATTTTGTGTAAGGAGCAAAAACTACCCTAGCCGCAAGGAAAACTGCTTAAAATCTATACGGACACAGGTAACAGACAACGTAATTAGGGTAGCAGATTACTGCATGACGTCAGATGATGATTCGCTGCACGGAATTGTACAACTAAACACGTTAACACGGAAGCAAGGGCGCAACGAGAACAACAATGAAAATAAAAGATATTTCCTTCTGTGGTGAGTTAAAGGAAAAATAGGTTGGGCTTGCCGAATATACGTATGCCTATTAACGCGAAAGTGGTGTGGTCATAAACACGAACCGCATTTGACTAGCAAAAACTGCCATAATACGTAAACACTAATTTTACCATTCGTATGTATACGCATGCCCATCGGGCTTTTCTTTTTTTGGGTCGCTAGTATAGACAAAGAAAAGGTTACCCTTGGTTTCGGCTAACGATAAACACCCTGCATTACTCACCCTCCTGAGTGAAGGAAGAAATAAATCCCGGCAATGTCGCAAAAACTGAATCACCACCTAAAAAAGTTCCACTCCGGTCCACGGCTTCACTGTTTACAGAGCACACTTAACAGTTTTGAAAGGTTGGCTAGGCGCAAGTCCAGTGGAGGATTTGCACGGAAATTCGCACTCCAAATTCGAGAATCACGTTGGGTAAACAACCTAGAGCCCGTTCGCACCAATGCGTTAAGCGTAACAACGTGTCCTAAAGCACAGGCGACGCCGTGCGTCCAAACGCCGTAATGATGGCGCGCAGTTTGCCTTAGGTTTTCGCTCCAAGTCCGCAAGCCTGCAGGAGTCGAGAAAATGGCCAAGGGGATGTAATTATCCAACGCAAGCTATCGGAAACTGGCCACTGCGAGCTAAAACCGAGCTTGGCCCGCTGCGGCCAGCGAACGTTTTTGCACAAAAGGAACAACAATGAATTGGAACACCCCTCCTCCCCCGACGAATCTTTTGGCTACATGGGGACCGGTCTGGACCCCTTATTTTTTTTCTTTTCCTCTTTGGGTCCAACAAAAGCTTTGAAGAACCTTTCTGCACCGTTTGTATGTATGTCTGCCTTTGAATATCGTTTCTTGAGACCTAGAATCGAGGAACCATCAAAGAAACCCAGCTGGTTTTGCATGCTATCCCGGCAGCTGCGGATGTCGAGCTAGATCGACGATAGAGAGACAACGATAAAATAATCCCCTTCTTCTCCTCCTCAAGGTGGAGGAGTAGGAGAAGGGGGATTACTGTTATAAATCAGAATTTGAACCAAAGAAAGCGAGTGATCGTCTTTTGAATGCAAGTTTCTCGGGTTGTGTTGCTGATCACATGCTTCAATAAAAGCGATAACCCAAAAACGAAGGTACGCTGATGGAATGAAGACAGAGAGGGACGAGACGCTTAGAAAGCTAAATACAGAGCTAAAGCAATAGACAAACGTTAAACTCATTTAGAGGAAGAAGCGAGGTTACAACCAAGGAACGAAACTGACACTTTGGCGAGGCTAAGATGTTAAGATTGCTAGAATAGCTTTCTTAAATCAGGGAAAAAATTACGTCGCCTAATCAGGTCCGTGACCGATGTCCTTTTACCTGGGACCCTTGTCACTTTGTTTTAACGACCGAAGAGTTGAAAGACGTGGGTGGATATTCAGGTTAACTTAGTTAAACCCGTTGTTCCCTAAAGAGCCATTGGGTCATAAAACAATCAAGTATTAAGACAGGTTGTGGGGCAACAGCGGCGAAAACCATTGCAGCGCTTGCATTATGCCAGCAGTAAGATGTTAACTCGGTGTTTCCATTCCACGGATCAGGAAAAAACGAACCTTTCGTCTGTATCCTCCCCAGCCAAAATAACCTTCTCGTTTACAGCAAAAAATAGACTCCCCATTCACTGCACTCCCGCCAGTATATCCTTGGTAAACCGGAATGAAACCCTAAGCAAATAAACCTGCCACGTTCTCCGCATTTGATCTGGTTGCTCCCGAGTACAAATAAATAGAAACGGGGCACAAGATTCCCACTGCTCCACGGATCAAGCCAGAACCCGGGAAAATACACGGAAAAAGGAAAATAAAATCCAGTTCCTCGAAAATATAGCGACCTGTTCTTGTAATTGGCAATAAAAAGCACGCCCCAAATGCAAACAAAAGTAGATAAAATATAAAGCATTTCTGAATTTACGAATGCAAATCCATAAAAGTTCTTCCCGGTTAATCTGCCGATTTCTTCACGCCCAATTTTAGTGCAGTTCCTTGACGGGCAGATCGTTTCGCTTCAAGTTCCTTTTGCCGCTGTAAACGCTTCTCTTCCCGCTTTCGCTTAGCCTCGTCTTTGTCCTCTACAAATACCCAAAACCCCAGAAATCAGCCCGAGTATACGTAATGTATTCTTAAGGTCCTTACCAGCTCCTGCTTCTGCATTCCAATTATCTGTCCAACCATCCCACGATTCTTCTTTGGCTTCTTTGACTGCAAAGTTACTCCGACTGGTAGCCTAAACAAATCCCACCACACCTTTAGTCATTATAGCGTAATAAACATACAATTATAGTAAAATAATAAAAATAATCATAAAAAACGCGGGAAATACTTTAGGCGTGGCCTCAAAAGGGTCTGAATTGTCTCCCCAGTTGTAACTGCTAACGGGCTTCAGTGACTTATCTTGGACAGGTGCGAAATCACTCATCCAATCCGAATTACCGTTGCTGGTGCTTTTCCCTTCCAGTTTGTCCAGTTTATCTAATTTGGTCTGTGTGGCGTTCTAGAACACAAATTATGATTACACATGGTCTTTTCCCCCATCGTTAAAGAGTTTTACCGTTGGATGGGGGTCCTCTATAGGGGCCCAATCTTCCTCTACGTCCCACCCCTCGTTGCCCGATTCATTGACACCTGAACCAGTAGAATCATCCGCATTGGTCGTGTTTGCGTCCCGCCAGCCTTCGACATCCCAGATGTCCTGAGCCTGGGTAGGTTTAGACATGCTTGGAGTATCCAAAACTGGGGCGGACATAACACTGGGTCCTTAAAAAAGACAAAATATAAATCATTAATATTTTATAATAATTCCCAAGGACGAAATCGAATTTACCTAGCGCACTAGCGCTCGACGTGGCAGTAGCGGAGATATTAGGAGTGCTGCCTGCGTGTGTTTCCCTGTTTTGCGACGATTGCCCTTTGTAAAACTTGGATGTCACTGCGGAAACGGCCCATCCCGCCCACGTGCTCGCAATATCCGCGACTTGAGACGACTGGGACTGCATCTCAGCCTCTAAAGCATGTTTTGATTAGCGTATGACATAAGTCGTGTCTTTAAAACCAAACTTACCCATAGCTTCTTTAAGACTGGGGTCTTCGGAAACCTTTTCTAGTTTACTGAGAAAGCCTTTAATGACTCTAAACGCCTGATCTCGGACTTCGCGTTCAGGATCCAGGGTTAAGGGGCAAACTGCCGGTAGTACGCGCTCCGCCACCTCAGCCAACGGGTAATAGCCTTGCGTGGCAGCCAAAGCTAAGAGACCAGCAATTTTGGCAGGGGGGAAAGGATCCCGTAACGCTCTGGTAAATGCCGATGTAAGAATTTTCTGCCTTGTTTGGGGATGCAAATGAGGAGCTATTTTCCCCAAACAGACGGTGGTATTCGTTCGGATTCCTCCCTTAAAAAAAATAAATAAAAAAAAAATAGTTAAATTAGCTTATTTAAAGTTTGCACTGAATAGCTACTTGGTCGTCTTTGGCTTGTAGTCGAGCGAAATGCTTCAGAACTTCCAGGTTCAGGTTATTGTAGTTGAGTTTGGATGCCAAATACAGAATAGACTATGATAATAACCAAATTTTAGTATTGGAGCAAAGTGGAATAAGAAAGAGTTTACTTTGACTGTTTGCTCTCGTATGGTAGGGTTCGTGTCCATAAATCCGTTGATGATATGTGGGAAAATTTGATTGTTGATGGTGGCAGGTTGCAAATGTCCAGCAAAGTGCTCCAGCTGCTGCAGCAAACGGGCTCGAGTTGTTCGATCGGGGGAAGAGAACAGTTTCACCACACACGGTACGATACGCGTTTGGTACTCGTCTTCGGTTAGCAAGTTCCCCAACTAAGATCAAAAACATTTAAATTATTATTTAAAATATAAAAAAAAAAAATTAGTTACTTTAAAGAGGGGAGTTAGGACTGCGGACCCTGCTTCGCCATAGTCAAATGCGTGAATTAGCTGAGGCAGGATTTTATGCTTTGAAAGATTGGCCGGGAAACTGTCCAAATAGCCGGTCAAAGACGCAAAGAACTTGGTTTTGTCTGAAGCCTCTTTGATCTGAATCTCCTCCAAAAAGAGCAGACAATCCACTAAATCGTTGTGGAAGTAGCCACCAGGTTTTCGGCATCGCGCTATTACATCGCGAGGATTTGGGCGAGATTGGGGGTTCGCACCGACAAGTTCACAGTAAATAGGCACTAACTGCTTTGAAATCTATAGGAAACCGAAAACTCATTTTTTTCCTTACAATATGACGAAGCATAAGTATACCTTGCCTGGGCTTTTAAGCAAACTTGGATTTCTCAACGGGCCGTTGAAAACTTCCCAAATTAGACAGCCTAGACCCCACATATCTACTGACCTAGGGAAGACGTGTAAGTAAATGGTCGGTAAATTAAGAAAAATATTCTACGTTACCATTTCGTGGCAAAACGAAGCTTGGAAATGTCTTGCTTCTCAGGCGGGTCGTATCGCTCAAGAACTGGCAATATCTTGGTTGGCAGGGAAGAACTAGGGTGAGAGACAGCATATTCCAGTCCAGCTAGTTTCCATTCGCCTGCGCTGTTGACGAAGATGCTGTATTGGTTGATGTTAAGGTGCTGCAGATTGCCATCGTTGTTCAGAAAGCTTAGTCCCCTCTTAATAAGTAAACGCTATAGTATAGCATATGATTTTTGTAGTGTTAAGTAATGTTACTGTAATTTGAAATAAACCCCACGCAATAAACAAGTCTTTTTGTTGCTTTTGAACTTGAGTTTCTTCGGGAAGTTCGTCCAAATGTTTCCGAAGAGGTTCGACAGTCTCCGTAACCAAATAGATGGCTTTATCCGTCTAAAATATACATATAATTTATAAAATGTAATTATTTTAACGGTGTTGGTTAGAATGTCACCTCCAAGCTGTCAATGTAGGTTAGAACATTAGGATGCCTTAAAGTCTTCAGTCTTTTAACTGCACTTCTGGCCAAATCCAGTTGGGTACTTCCGCCTTGTTTTACGTCAAACAAGAAGACGGTAACATCATCCGTTGTTCCCTACAATACCAATAAGAAAGAGAAAATAACTTATAGTTATAGTCCTTTTATTAAAAAAAGACAAAAAGACAAAATCGTACCTTTTTCTTTCCTTTGTGAATTCTCCAAAACGACTCATCTTCCAAACCTACAATGGGTTCGCCCACTTCAAAAGCAAAGTCTTTTGAAGGATCGCGACTAAACAATGACCACATGACTACGGGAGTGTTGTTAATGACATTAAGCACACACTAATTAACTAAACATTATTTTGCCACAACACACATGTATTCTCCAATGGGCAACTGTGAATGCTGTGAAACGATGAAACACGAAAGGCTTTCCGGTAACTGTTTCACATTTCCGTCGTTTCGGCTTTCCCGCCTTTTCAAATCTGGTCGCTGTATAGAGCTTTTGCCAAATTCGCTAGTGCCATCTAGCGAGATTTGCAGGAACTAAAATCCACCATTTTGGGGTGCGTTTTATTGTGAACCCAGGTGGGTAACATGGAGCCCTTTCCTTATGGACCTTTTGTTACCACGTTTCGAAGCTGCAGGCTAGTTCCCTGAAAGGACAGGATTGGTCAGACCTTTTGATCAACGCCTTGCTCATGGCGGGAAACATAAAAATGGGGCTCAAACATAAATCGATAGCAACATGGGTATATCGATTCCCTAGCTTGAATATAGTATTCCCACTTAAACTGTTTATAATCGATGTGTCGGACAAGCGATACCGATCTGTGGATCTGTGCCTTTCGCACGCCTTAACCATGGTCTTAACGGCCAATCAGCAGTGGCACAGTTGAGTCTCCATCTGTGTCACTTTTGGCTCCTCCTTTTCGTTCTATTTCTTGGTAACAGACTTCTACACAGGGATGTTCCCTCTATATATATCTTTACTCTAAGTTGTGAACTGATCCGTTCACCAGTTCTTCCGTTGAACGGCTCTCGTTGACAATAAAACGAACGTTCTGCAGGTCGCCGTTCAACTGGCTGAGTTGAGCTCTACTATGCACCTTGAGCACAGTAGAACGGAAGGCGGTTT